>VDFB02252460.1:576395-670995 GCA_007258455.2 Sequoia sempervirens
AAACTCATTTGATTCATTTTGTAGCTATATTTTGCATAAAGTTTATTATTTTTTCAAAAAATTGTCTTTTTCAAAAATTTAAGTGTTTTTTAAGATGTCGAGTTTTGTAGAAATACTCTCCGAATCAATTTTTTTGGCTTGCTGAGTACTCTCCGAGTCAATTTTTTTTGGCTTGCTGAGTACTCTTCGAGTCCGAGTTTGTGAACTATGATGTGTTGTATACTTCAAATGTTCTACACCCCTTCTAGATTGTAGACCCTGCCATAAGTCATGAGGCTCAAGACAACACCCCAACTAGGGGTATGGGAGACCCATGGCCCTAAAAAGGGTGGCCATTATAGAAAAATTTTAGACCTATGGTTTTATATCCATTGTATCGTAATACCACTTAGCAATTTCCTATAGTGATTTTCCCATAAATACTCACACATGGATTAGGGTTAAGCACTAGTGAGAAATATCTTATGTATCATGAATGGTTGAGATAATATGATAAGTGTAGTTTTTGTTGGGTTTTTAACTTTTTTCCAGAAGAGTTTCCTAGGGTAAAATCTCTTGTTATTTTTTTGCTAACATTGCTTCTCTTTGCATAGGTTTATAACTTTATTGGTATTAAGGAGGCTCGATCTTAATTGATTAAGCCTATGTAGGGAAGTGGTTCAAAACAAAAAATAGGTGATGCAAGAAGACCTCTAGTAAAAAGAAAGACTTATGGGTAAACATACTTTTCCTAAGAGTAAGACTGATTTTCCATCATTATGATGGCAGTCCTTTTTGTATAGGTAATGACCCTCTGCTACTAATTCTCTGATATGGTAATTTAGGATAAAATTAACTTTGCTTTTCTTTTCTTTTTTTAAATAGCTAATGATAAAGTGTGAATGAGAGTGGACACACAATATGAATGAGAAATAGAGATCCATTGAGAAAGAGAATCGTGGTGAGAGTGAGAGAAATGAGAGTGAGGAGGGTTATTTGTGAGAGACAGATTGAAAGTTTATATTATCTGCTCTGAATTGAAATTTTTTGATTTAAATCATAGATGCAATAATCTTAAATAATCTTTCACTCTTGGAAGAGATATAATAGACAGTATTATCATTGCCCAAGAAACCATTCATTCCATTATAGCATCTAATCAAAGTTGCATGATCCTCAAGCTTGACGTAAGCAAGGCTTACAATAGAGTAAACTAGAAATTTTTGACTGTGCATGCTCAAAAAGTTTGGATTTCAGAATGACTGGTTGAGTTGGATATATGAACGCATCTCAACCCCACAAATCTCAATACTGGTGAATGGCAGCCCCTTTGGATTTTTCAAACCAACTAGAGGCCTCCGGCAAGGCAATCCACTCTCCCCATTCCTGTTTGTTTTAATGGCAGAAGCCCTTGGAAGGGGAATCAAGGAATGCACAAATCACCATTTGTAGAAAGGCATTCAAATGGCAAACAATCTCCCTAGGATGACCCATCAACAATTCGCAGATCATACCATCCTATGACAAATCCAACGTTGATGAAACAGTTGTCATCAATAACACTCTAGAGAGATACACCACAACATCTGGACAAGAAATCAACAAAGGCAAATCACGCATTTTTTACATTAACACAGGAGTGGGCTTCCAAAGACGAATCACCAACATCCTAGGGTTTAATAAAGAAACACTTCCCAGCAAATATTTGGGAGTCCATTTGTTCAAAGGTGCAATCAAAACATGCCTATGGGAAGAAATTGTTAACAAATGTCAATTAAAATCTACATCTTGAAAAAGCAAATGGCTCTCTCTATCGAGGAAAATAAAAAATGATCAAAGTTGGACTCCCAACTATTCGAATTTACCAATTGTCAAGCACACAGATAACATCCAAAGTTAGATCCCTAATTGAGAGCATACTAAAAAAGTTTATGTGGGAAGGCTCTAAGTAAACCAATTGCATCCCATTAGATGGCTAGGAGAGTGCATGTGTGGAGAAGGACAATGGGGGGCTCAAATTAAAGAAAATAGTGAAACAAAATCATGCCCTCAAGGCCAAACTCCTTTAGATTCAGATAAAAGAAGCAAAATTGTGAACAACCCCAACCCCTCGCTAGGCTCACACAAATGGAACTTCATGCAAAATTGCAAAAGACCCATCCCAGACCATCTTTCCATCTTTCTTGGGTAATCAACAATGGTCAAAAAGCACATTTTTGGATAGACTCTTGGAATGGTCTACCACCCCTTTCAAATATACTCACCTTGGCAATACACATGGACACCATCAACAACATATGGGATCATCGTGTCTGCGACTACATAGAACAAGTTAACAATCAGCCTGAAACTTGTTAGAAGTGGAAGCAAATGGATATCCTTCCTATTCCAACAAACACCAAACAAATGCTTAGCTTGGAATTAGAGAAAAGACCAATCTACATCAATCAAAAAGAGGATAAGCTCATATGGACAGGGGCCAAATCGGGGCTATATTCGGCAAAAATGGGGTACAAGCTACAAAATTTGATAAAAAGGACATTGATTGGCCTTTAGAGTTTTGTTGGAACAAGTGGAACGATGCCTTCGCATGGACCGCACCACACAAGAGATTCCTCATAGGTGATCGCCTCAAGAAAATTGGAATGGAGGGACCTACACGGTGCATTATGTGCAAGTCTAAAGAGGAAATAGTGAATCATTTCCTAATCAATTGTCCAATTACTAGTCAATGTTGGGAGTGGCTGCGAGCCAAACTTGGACGGAATGGTGCTCTACCCAATGATATCCTGGAGCTATTTCAAAGTTGGCCAAGACTCAAAAAAATTGTGTGGGAAGGATTATGGGTTATCAGCCCATCAATGGTAATCTAGCACCTATGAAAGGAACACAATAACAAAATATTCAATGGCAAGGAGCTTAACATAACTAATTTACACAAGAAAATTGAACAGGGAATCAAAGAAGTCATAATGGCAAAAATACACTCCTCAGGCCCCAAGCCATTCACAACTTGGAATAATTTTGCTATGCAAAGTTGGGTAGGCCCTACAGATTCCGCAACGTTTATGCACCAACTCACTACTGAAACACATCAAAAGGACGAGAGTTAAATAGTACCCCCCTCCCCTAGGAAGATTAAAACTGAACTTTGATGGCACCTCCAAGGAAACCATGGTTCCTCTACTGCTAGCATCATTATTCGAATTCACAATGGAGAGTTGGTATGGATTGTGTCAAGGAAATTACAAAATGACACAAACGAGGCAAAATTCCTAGCATTACTGACTAGTTTGCAGATTTGCAAAGACAAAAATATCTCCAATATTGATATAGAGGGAGATTCGCAAATCTGCATAAATGCCATCTGCAAAAGAAAGGCAATGAACTAGAGATTGCAAAACATTGCAAAACTAATCTAGAATGTGCTAGAAGACCTGAATGACTACAACATCTACCATTGCTACAAAGAAGCAAATCGCATGGCAGATTTCCTTGCAAACATGGATGTGACCAAAGTGAAAAGCTAATCTTATCAAACAATTCATGTCGATAGAATGAAATGCCAAATGAATAATATCACATAGATTCCCTACGAAAACATAAGCTGAAATGTACCTAGCATCTTTGAGCTTCCCAAAACAACGCAAGACACCATTATAAATGGAAGCAACACCCCACCTGAATACAAAACAAAATGCAAATAAATAGGATAAACTGTGAGTGTCGCACCAAAGACTCTCCTATTCAAATCCGAAGATTATTCAATATGCAATCTAGAGAAATGGTGAACACTATACTAAAGATAGTAGGGAGCAATGTTCTCAGTGAGAGTCACGTCCATGATGATAGACTGATAGCACACTTCCTGAGGAACATAATCCTCATACTCGAAAAGAAGAGCTAGGGCAAGCTGGCGATGAAGAACTATGCATGAGACACGTAGAAAGCTCCTGCACACAATGCAATTAAAGGTTTCAATAAAATCCAGCACAATAGAAGCTTGGCAGGCATCGTTGAGGTGGTTGTTGTTAACACTTTGTCCCACCCTTGTTTTCCCACTGCTAATAATCGATCTGAGAGATCTTTATGGGTATTTGGGTCATTTGAGCTTCTGTGTTGTGTCTTCCCCCCTTTTTTTTCCTTAGTAATTTACCCAAATGCAAAATATCTAGAATTTGGTTAAGTGTTCAATGGTTTTGAGTCCTTTGCCTTGTGAAATGCCCAAATGGGTATCTATGTTTCAAATTTGGTGAAAATTGGAACAAAAGTGAGCAAGTTATGGCTGGTCAAAGCTTTTAGTAGTTCCAAGAACCACCGTCGATGCTAGCAGCTATTCTAGAAACCATCGAAACAACCAATGAGTTCCTATTCCTATCCCAACAACCACTAAACATTGACCAAGGCCAATATGGGCAAGACATGTGCAATTTTCAAGTGCCATCATGAGGAAGGGCTTAATGGGTATCTCTAATTCCAATTTGTTGGCTTTTGGTCAAAAAATGGCTAAGTCTAAATGTTTTTTGAGCCTTCCATCCTGTAGAACACCCAAATGGGTATCTCCAATTAAAATTTGATAAATTTTGGGTCAAAATTGGTTAAGTTACGCACTTGCGTGTTTTGAGTCTCCTACAACTTTGCAGGAAAGTCTAAGTGAGCTGGCCCATTGTTCAAAGGTTGAAGTTCAATAGTGGGTTGATCTCCCACAAAGGCTAAGAACAACAAAATTGGATAAGTTTGGAGCTACATATCCAATAGTCGAACGGGGTTCTATAGGATTCAGTAGGCCCCCCAAACCTCGTAGAAAGCAAAAGGAAAAGACTAGGCATGCAGGGATTTCCACCTAAACTGGATGGAGTCCAAAAGGTGAAGTTCAGATGTTAGCTACTTCTCCACATAAACCCAAAGGAATTTAAGTTTGCTAAGTATAGCTTTTGTGAGTGGATGGAGGCCAACTTCTTGCAAGTTCGATAGGAGGTTCCTGGCCTGCAAAGCCCGATGCCAACGAAGTTTTCGCAAGAGCCCGTTGAGTTCCAAATCAGCTAAGTTATGGTTTTGTGAGCAATATCATGTGAACTTCTTGCAAGGACGAATGGGGATCAATTTTCCGCAAGTTCCTATTGAAGCTTCCTAAACTGATTGAAAGAAAAACAAATTAAGCATGGCTTTGTGGGGATTTCCAACTAAATTGTTTCATAAGTCAAAGGCATTGTTCAGTTGTCGATCAGATTTCCGCATAAGCATGATAGAGGCAAAAGCATTAAGAATTAAGAACTAAGGCACCTAATGCAGACCTAATGGGGCTTTCCGACCCACATGAGCCTGATGGAAGTCAAATTCTCACAACCAATCTACTTGTACCTCCTAAACCGCAAAAGCACCAGAATGGTCGAAATTTCACCATTAATGCATTTCAACAATCACCAACTACCAGATTTGATCCAATATTGCCCGAATGACATGGTAAATCAGGTTTACATGAATCCAAAGGGAACATGATGCCCATGCTGCATTTATGAATTACAAAGCCCATTTCTGTCAGAGGGCCATTCCTTGCCAAATTTTGCAGTGGATTCTGCGGGGGTTTTCTTGCACTTCTCCTCAAGATCATCAATGATGAGACGTTCCAAGTGTCAAGAATGTTCTACCCACGCCTTCAGATCAGATTGAAGCTAGACAGATGTCTGCTCTATATTGGTTCTGCAGATGGCTAGGGTTTTTAAGGTTTCAATGTTCTGTCTCATAATAAAGCTTGATTGAGGCTCTTTTGTAATGGTTCTTTTTGTTCTCTGCAGAGACTCATTCGTTACATAGCTTTGTTATTGTAACTAGGCGCTAAGCCTTAAGATTAATAAAATTGTCATATGTTACATCTTCTCACCTTTGGTTTTGCTGTGTAAAGCTTTTACTTCCATATCAAAGTACATGTTCTATCATTTTATAAGTCGTATGCTGTGTTAATTTTGTTGTGAGCGTTGATTGTAGATACCTATCCGTCCCTCTTGATGCTCATCACACCCTAACCTTCATATATACTCTCAAAAACTGGTACAACAAAGAACTGTGTGAGTCCTTCTGACAATTTGATTGAACCTTTGTGTTGTAGTGGGTAGGAAGAATCACTCTAATTTAGGTGCATCACCACCCCCTTTTCTTTCTGCATTTTTCTTTCTCTCACTTTTCTTTCTGCGGGCTATTAGTTGTAGGATTAGTTTAGAGTTATTCAGTGTTGGGTTGGACCAACCCAACACTAGTGCATTTAGGTTAGAGAGGAAGTCAGTCTTCTCCGGAGGTTTGATCTCAATAGCAAGGGTCCCATACTTGAGACCAACCCCATTATGTCATCAGAATGCTGGGCCTAATTCAGCAAGGTGCAATTTCATGTGACAACAGCTGCTATTTGGAGGAACAAAGACTTCAAACAGATGTTGATGTTGCTCAAGGAGTGCATCATTAAAAACAACATGGAGGTCTTGAGTTTCTTTATGAGTCATCATCCTAACATCTTATCCCCGGCACAAATTGAAAGAGTTGCTAAAGTGACTGAGGGATTACGAGTCTTCATTCATCATAGGCCTAACTGACAGAATGTAAAGATCCCAGTATTTCACAGCAGCGACCACGGTGTTTTGCATGGTGATGTTTGTGGTGGCACTGTGTGCAAAGTAAGTAGTTAATAAAAGGGAGGTCACAGGTTCGAGGGATTTTTGCGAGCTATCAGGCCATTCAGATTTCTGCAATAAATCATCCGTGTTGCTGCTAAATCCTACATCCTCAGCTATCTCATTTTGATTGTCCTTTTTACCTTTGTTTCTTCAATTTATAACCCTAACTTCGCCAGATTTAGACAGGGATTCCCAACAATTTAAAAGATAAGGTGAAATATCACGTACAGACATGTGCACAAACACAAAATAGTCTGAATGTGGTTTAGTTAAAATAAAATTCAATAATAACGTTTTGGGTATAATTTTGCTACAATTCAATTTATCTAAATAAAACTAGAATATGCAGGGGTTGCAAAAAAAAATTAAAATTTAAAACCTGATCCGAGAACTATGAGTGTTTTGAAAGAAGAAGAAGAATGTGCATGTCCATGTTTATTGGAGAGGGGTTTCCCGACGAGGAAGAGCACACACACCAATCGAGTCAATCCGATTAACACAATCGCCAATGCCAAAAATGACAATGCCACAGCCATTGCAAATCTTGATTTACTGCTCAAAATTTGATGTTCTCACTGAACACGATCTTCTTTCTTCGCCATTTTTACAGTCGTTAATGTAGGAATGAGGATATGCGCAGAATTAGCAGAGTATTTGCGTTACGCGCAATCCATGACGCTTGGGTTTACCAAATGTCAAAAGAGTTTCGAACGTGCGTTATTTAGTTACGCCGAAGGCGTTCCCTCACTGAGCTTTCTCGCACTCGTTTTCTCTATCGACGGTGCAGACTCGCGGACAGAGGATGGACTACGATTAAACGAATCTGAGCTGTTCAATATTTATCGGCATGTTTTCGGCTGTTTTTTTCCCGTTTCCCGCCGCTATTGGTTTCCGCTCCTCGAAACCCACCCTTTCTGGTGTTGACTTTTCACTTCTCCAATTTCACGAGCTACGGTGAAAATAAGGTTTCGACAAGGGTTTTATTAAAATGAAAATTACGGCCAAGATCGCATATTTAGGTTTTAACATTGCACATCTCTAGCTAAGTATATATTAGCATAATTAATATATTGTGTATATTCTATATAATACAAAATAAATTATAAATAATATAATTATACTATTTATTATTACATATTATATTTTTAAAAAATTATTAAATACATATATAAATTTATTATAATTAATGAATATTATATTTTTATATTATAATATAGATTAAATTATATATAATATAATTATATATATTATTATATATAATAGAAATTTATAGATTATATTACTATTATTATATATTTATATTCTGTAACGATATTATAATTAATAATTAATATGCTTTCATCACAGGAACAAATTAAGTCAGCCTATAAAAATTGATAGTTTAATTGATCTTTAAAGAGAGATTAGAGGGAAAAGAACAATTTTATAGAGAGAGGACATATATACGCTTTTAAATGGAAATAGCGGAAAGTGAAGTTTTTGGAGGCTTTTACTAATATTTAAGGATTTTATCATTAAAGTCTGATCCCGGTTTACCATTAAATAGCGAGGTGAAACTTGTTTCAAAGCGACTCAATAGTGGTTCTAGAGGGCATGAGACTTATTTTAGCCTCAAATCTCTCACAGTATATGTAGCCTATCATTAATAAAGAGAAAAACTCAAAAGATGGAGGAATGAGGGAGGAGACAAATTAGATAGATAGCTGGGGGCATGAGAGAGAAGTAAGAGATCTGAGGGAAAAGGCTTTCCTCGCTCACTGGTCAAGATCATTTATGTCATCAGGATCTTATCACCGTGGTCTTTCGTGCTTATCATTGGTCGAGATGGTCCACCGGGTGTCATAAAGTCGCTCTCCGGCAAAGGATAAAGACCGTCGACTTTCGAGAGAGATCAGGAAAGATAAAGTCGATCAAATTTCATCTCAGGATCGGCAAATCGGAAAAGATCGGAGATCGAAGATCATCAAAGATCCGAAAGATTTCAAAGATCGAAAGATCGTCGAGATCGAATCGAATGAAAAGTCGTCGAATCGTCGGGCGTCAGCATCGTCCGGCTCAGACGAAGCCATCGTCCATCAGAAAGATCAGAGGAACGTCCGTCTATCGAAAAGTCAATATCATCCTGAATCGTCGTCGAAGATCGCTTGGTCCATGGTTAGTGGATTGATTCCATTAAGTGTTATGAAAGAAACCTTCACTTAAATGGTGGTGGTGATGGTAGCTCTACAAAGTAGCTAGAAGATCTGGAAAATGTATGTCTAGAAACTGCCAGTACACAGTTGTTTGCTAGTACTCATTTTAAAGAAAAATTCCCAACAATTCACAAGGTCGGCATATCACTCCTATTTTTTTATTTTCACGTTTTTTTTTTGTTATTGATGTGAATTCATCCTTCGTATAAGAAACAATCTTGTAATAACTAGCATATCTGGTATGCTTATTAGATTTTTAGTATTTATATTGCAGTTATGTGATGTACATTGAGATCAATGGTGATAATACAACTCATATTTATAAGCTCCTAAAATCAAGCAAAGTTGGCCTTTTAGGTGACAATAGTAAGTGGAATTCACTAAGTTTCCAGTGGACAAAGATGGTAATGTGGTTGATCGATACGCTCCAACAACTTATCCACTGAATATTGAAGTACTTAACAATCACTCTTTTGTAGTTTCATACCTTCTAATACTTTCTTATGATGATAAATTGTTTGGGCTTCTATTGCATGTCAATCACAATAACACTAAGAACCTATTTCTGAACAACAAATGCTTGATTTGGTAATAAGATACTGCATGATTCTTAAAAAGAAAAAACATAAAAGTGTTTCAACAATGCCCTACCACTTTTCCATCGAGACCTTTGTTGCACAAACAACATCATTTGTTAAATGGCCTACCAATTGATCTCATGTACTACATAAATGTATGCAAAAGATAGACCAAAATTTATCCTAATTGATCTTCCACACTTCTTCGGCATACCCATTGCACACTAAGGTGTGATTGCTAGTTCTAACCTATGTCAAACCATGGCTTTTCCAATATCTAGTAGGAATCGATTTATCAAATTGTCTGATATTTTTTTCATATTGTATTGGTTCATTTAAAATATTTTAATTAAAAATAGAAAAAAAATTCTTAGTATCAAAGGGTTGAAGTTCAATTGATTAAGCATGATTTGTGAAGTGATAATATGTTTCTTGATTATGACATCCACCAAGGTTTAAACTCTTGGAAATGTGATATAAGGGACGAGGTCTAGATGATGCCTCATACAACTTTGACAGAATGGAGAGTATTTGTGCTATGCATAATCCATGATGCTAAGGTTTGTCAAATGTTAAAGAGTTTTGAACATGGTTTATTACTTCTAGCCCATGACATACAATGGTTTTTCCAATATCAAGTAGGAATCGATGTATTGAATTGTGTGATGTTTTATTATCATTTAATTTTGTAGTTTTTCCCATTAAATTTAAGTATGAATGGTTCACTTAATATTTATTGCATCTAGGTAAGATGCTACATAGGTTAAGCCTCAAGACATTTTGGATAACTTTTAGGTCACTCATCCTGGTACTATTCTTACTTATGTCTCTTTAATTAAGAAGTTTTCTCCAAAATCAAACCCATTTAACTTGCTATGTTATTTGCATAACCTTTGGCTCATTCCTTATCAATTAGATGGTGATTTTTGCAGTGTGTCAAATTACGTTATTTTTTGTCAAGATTTAATTGCATTATTTTTTAAATTCAATCTCATTGACTCATTTTTCAAGAGTAATGGTTCACAAGAACTCATCTCTCATGAGCGTGAATGGTCCACTTAGCACTCAGTACATTTAGATGATGTTTATAGGAGTTAAGCATTCAAACTTTAGAAGGTCATTCATCTTAGTACTACTCTAATTAAGGTGCTTAACTATGAAGTTTCCTCCAAGATCAAACCCACTTAGCTTGTTACCCCATTTACAAAACCTTTAACAAGTGTTGCACCTTATAAACCTTATTATGGGGCTCCTTAGCTCATTCATTATCAACCAATTTATATTTTTGCAATGTAAATTATGTGATGTTTTATCATAATTTAATTACATGGTTTCTTAGTCAATCTCATTGACCCATATTTCATGAGTAGTGATTCACAAGGAGTCATATCTTATTAGCATGAATGATCTATTATTGGGAATTAAGGTGTATCAACATTTCCAAGTTCCTATTTTTATTTATTTATTATTTGGTATTTTCTCACAAATTAATTACATATTTATATTTTATATTATTTCAATTAGTCTCAAATAGAAATGGGGTGCGAAATTTTTTTGTGGCATCATTTATCGTGTATTGGATTTTTTTAAGGTTTTATAAGAAGATTTATTTTAGCTATTTTAGGACTACTATCTTTGGGAGACCTTATATTTTCTTACTACACATAAGAAGCAAGAAATAGAGGGAATTACTTTGGAATCATAACTAGCTTATGAGATGCTTTACTTTTTGTTATAGAACTTGCCTAGTCTAATACTAGAATCGTGCCAAACCTAGGCACCCATATTGGGCGAATAAAACTGGTCAATTATGACAATTAAATGAGAGTGGAAGAGAATATGTTATTTTTAGTCAATATAACAAATTCTCCTAGTGAGCATTGGAAATTGGGCCCAAGTTGGGCATCATACCTCTTGGGAGTATTTTCTCATAGTTTTGTAAAACCATGTATGCTTTTTTTAGGTTGTAAAAGGTATATGAATTGGTGCTTGAAGAAGTAGTTTATGTAATGAGAATTTGCAGGTATATAGATGTTGTTTGAATGCTACCAAAATTCTTCCAAGTTTAATTGCTAGTGAAATACTCATGTAAAGACTTGCATTACAATTGTTATGTAACCTCTTTCAGATTTTGATAATACATTATGCAATTTTTTCAATGTTTGGTTTTTCTCTCAAAAGGGTTTTCCCCGTGTAAATTGCTAAGTTATAGTTTTATCATTTATTAGTTTTTGAATGTGTCTCTCTACTTCATGTAATTATATTGTGGATCATATTTTAAGTTTTATGTACACTACTCCCTCCAATATTAGTGTATGAAGTTGTTTCTACACACCTTTCTTCCTTACATGCACTTAGCATTAATTACGTCTAAGTGAGGCTCACAAGGGTGAAGCATCAAGACTTTTTGAAAGTCACCCATCCTAGTACTTCTTTTACTCAAGAATGACTATGTAGTTTCCTCCAAAATCAAGCATAATCACCTTGTTACCCCATTTACAAAACCTACATCAATTGTTGCATCTTACGAACCATTCATTATAGAGCTCCTTGACTCATTCATTACCAAGTACATGGTGTTTTTGTAATGTTTCAAATTATGTAATATTTTATTAAGATTTCCTTGTATAGTTTTTTGAGTTAATCTCATTAACCCATGTTACTATCATGTCCCCTTTTTTCCATAAGATTACTATATTTTTCTTAAGCCTATTTTCCATTTCCCAGAGAAGAAAATAAATCAGGGAAACAACTTTGTAATAATTTGGTGTGTCCTCTTGTATGTGTATCCAAAATATTGGGCACTTTTGGTACTATGTAATCAAGTTTTATTCCTTTAAGTGTTATCAACCAAGAGTGTATGTGTAGGGATCCTTGAAGAGAAAAGGAATATTTGAATTTGTATTTTGGAGGGAAAGTGAGTGCTTAATGGCCTATTTAAACCTAAATCAAAGTTTATTGACATCATCTAGTTTTTATTATGTTGTTCCTTAAATTAGTCATGCTTCATATTCATTTGAGGACAAAAACTCCCTAATCCACATAATTAGCTAGTGGATGAAAATCCCTATCCAACATAAAGAAAATCCACGTAGAAATTACATATGAGCTTCATTAATTTTTTAGACAGCTCCTACTAATGCTTATTTATATAATTAAGGAAAGTCTCTCTTAGTTGCACATAGGGGTTGTAATTTGGTGATGGCTTGTGTTGGTGATATGAGTTGTAGATCAAAAATACCTAAGGTCAAACAATCTCTCAAGGGTCAGGGTTGTCAAACTTGGGAAGAATATCACAAAACATGTTTAAATTGGGCAACTTATGACCAATTACTAAGGCGAGTAAGACCTCCTTCACTTCTAGTTTTGCAAGATCAAGGGGGATTCCTTAATGTGTTGAACTAACTAAAGAAATAATGATTGAATACTTGCTACAAACTATACCCATTGCATAGTGTATCCCAATACTAGTGTCACAATATACCTATTACATTGGTTTGGATATGCAAGAATATGCACCTCCATATAACATAAAATGTTTGTCATGTAGAGTGTGTTAGATATTGGTAACATCTATCATTGTTGCATAATCATACATGAAAGCATGAAAAAAGTAATACCACAACTGAAAGAAAGTGATTATAATTATTTTTCTAATGTGTTGGGTGATGAGAAATAGAGCATAACAAACTAATACCAATTCCAATTTGGGCCACAAAGTCATGAATTAATATAAAAATTTCAATGATTGAAACCTTGATATGACACCTCAATGAAGACTATGCATCTCATAATACATAATCAAATTGGGTTCTACACATGTATACCAAGTGTTAGGAAGTAAATGCATAATACCCAGAATGTTTAATCCATTTCCTACATAAATACATGAGAGAAAATCATGCATGCAAGCTTAAAAAATAACCATAATGCATAGATCTGTTGGAAATAGGATGCCATTTAATTGCAAATCCTAAACATTAATTATTTCATGTATCTCCTAAGTTCTTGGAATGTGTTCAACAACACTAAGATTAGGATGAGATTAATATTTGATGAAATAATATTGAAATTGACATTTGTAGTTATTCCTAAATAATAGGAACATGTGGGTGCACACATGGTAAGGTGACACTCACCTTGAGTTGAGTTAACTATTTGAAGTAAGAGATAACACTTCTGAATGCATGTAAAGATCCTAAGAGTTAGGGTTCGATGTTTGCATGCATGAAGTTCAATTCAATTCAATTCAATTCAATTCAATTCAATTCAATTCAGTTCAGTTCAATTCAGAATCAGTTTAGTTTAGTTCAGTTATGGTTCAGTTGTCTTCAATTAGTTTTAGTTGTATGCTAGTTGACTTCAGTTAACTTGGAATGCATGGCTAATAACCTGAGTTGCATGACAGATAACAGGGACTACCTCCAGTTAACAAGAGAAGACCATTCTTGCATGAATGGTGTTGAATAATGTTTCGGTTAACAAGAAATCACTTGGAGCCAACTTGGGCGCTCAAGATGCTTTCTTGGAATTACCTCTTATGCATGTTGAGATATTTTTGAAGACTCAATTAAGTAGGACCTCTAATGGGTGCCTACTTTGAGGAATAAAGAAAGAAGATATTTACAGAATGAAGGTTCAGTTGCCACTTCAGTTTGGGACGCCCAAATGCATGAAGACCATTTGACATTGTTCTTCATGGAATAACCCTATTTGCATGAGATAGACGTACCTTTTAGGGATAGGGCTTGAGCATTGTAATTGTACCTCATGTTGAGTTTACAAAGCTGATTAAAGCCTATATATCTCAAGCAAGTTGAATAGAGTTTTCATAGTTTGATTACAAGTTGTGAAGAAGATTGGTGAAGGCAGAAGAAGCATTCTCAAGCAAGAATTGGAGCTATTGTATTTCAGAGATTGAATAATAGAATAATTCTTGGTGGAGTTTTTTCCCGAAAGGGTTTCTCCATAGTACATCTTGTGTAATATTTCTAATATCATGTCTAGTTCTTCTATCAACTTTTGTCTACATTTTACAACAATAAAATGGATTAATCAAGATAATCACCCACAAAGAATAAGAAACAAAAGTAAAAGCTTATTTAGATCAGCAATATTAAATTTTTGTAGAGTATTAAGCTAAGAAAACACCTCATTTTTCAACAAGATAAAAAATACAAGCCACAATATAACACAAGATATACCCTAGGAAAACCCTCAAGAAGGAAAAAAACCTATCCTTCAAAAGCATCCATACTCCATCTATTATTCATCAATAAATTCATACATGCACTTATAAAGTTATAATGAATAATTTTGAAACACCAAGCTCCTCCAATACACACTCCATGTGTCCAAAAATGAACCCACACATACCATGCCACGTTTCACATATGCAATTACAAGAAAAACTTAATACTATGAAAACCCACTCACCCAACCAACCTTAACCACTAAACATGTGTTTGCTTATAGAGATTCAAGATCACACAAATACAACCAAGTGATAAGATAAAATCATGTGCCTCAAAAACACAAGTACACAAAACCATTGACACCTTATTTACCTTTTGATACAAATATTAAATACTTTTCCCAATTAATTATTCTATGTCTCCCACACATAAAATAACTAACCCAATGTTACATACAACTTTACAAGTGATCATAAATAAATATCTAATGTGGCTAAACACACCTCCTAGATGAACCATATTAAATATTTATTTAATTTACATAATAAAATAATACATGTTATGCAAGGTGTACAACACATAATCTTAACATTCTTCCACATATTGTATACATTACATAAGGGTCAATCAATGAAATACATCATCATAGCCATACATGAAACCACATGAATCTCTAGCATGCTCTTGTGCTACATCAAGATACCTGCAACAAAACCAAGGTGACCACCATCTCAAGCCATAACTCATCTCATCCTCCAGCATGCCACCTATGAAAGAAAATAAACAAGCCAAGGTGAAAATGCACCAATCCAAAGAACACAAACATAAAACCCAAGTGATGACAAAATCTCCAAGTTGTCAAAGGTAAAAAACCCACATAAATAGAATAACACCCACATCATATTCTAATACATCCAACAATCCATACCTCTTAGGTATCAACAATATCAATAAACTCATGCCAATAATATATCAAAACCATAAACCACAATCATAAGCTCTCTATATAAAACTTGTCAATGAGAACACGCGCATCCAAGAACTCCCACTACATGGATAATGTCAAATCTAAAAATAGATCATTGCATATCAAGTCTACCAATCAACACTCAAACCAAGGTGTGGCATAATCAAAACATGTAGTGCCAAGAATAATCACAATGATCCACACATGCAACACAAATATGTGTACTTACCCTCTCACAACATTTCACCATAACTCTCAAATCATATGAACACGAACCTCCAAGTAGCCATATAACAAAGAGAAAAAACATGTAAATCATATCATGGCCTTCTATCAACACCTCAAACTGCTAATTTGTATCAAGTATTGTCTCCTTACAACCCCCAAATGAAAATATTCAACAAAACCCAACCACTCAATCTCATAGATCAAATAAAACATATGTATCATGCAAAACCAATATGGATGTAAGTCTCTCTAACCAAGGAAGATCAAGCTCAAAACATCTATTCCAAAACCAAGAAATCAACCCAATGAACATCTCCTATGATCCTTATAAGTAACTTCATAAAATAACTCATATGCACAAGGAGATAATCATGCTAAACACACATCAAATGAATCCTCAAGAACTAACTATCCATAGCTCAAGATCCATATTCATGTGAAGATAAAGCATAAAACATAATGCATTTGAAAACAAGAATGGGAAAATACCTCTCAAATAATAAACCACCAAATAGACCAAGAGTGGGGAATGAAAATTGTCCTCAAAGATAATAAAGTCATCATGGATCACTCCAAGAACAATCTCCTCTATAGGTCCATCATGAACTCATGTCCACATCCAAGTGTAGGCTCCTCGGTATTTCTACTGAAACCTCAAAAAAGTAACCATATCAAGAAAATGTCTCTAATTACAAGAGATCTCCAACCTCACCCAAGTCTCCAAGTATCCATGAGAACCTCTAAGCTCCAAATGCCTCACCACACTATTATGAATCCCCCAAGAACATGACCAATGTACTCAATACCAAGAGAGCCAACGAGACTAAATTCAAAGATCCAACCACAAAATTAGGAACCCAATCATGACATCATAATATAACTGTTACCCAATTTTCACCTACGGGCTCAATCAGGTAGGATAAATTATGTTTCAGATGTTCATAAGGGCCAAATGGGACATTTGAATTGAGGGTTAGGTCATGCATCTAATGACATTTCACAAGAGCTCAGTTGAAAAGCATGCCTCCATCAGTTTTAGCACAAAATTTATCAAAGAAGAAAGTCGGCAAGACCCTTCTGCTATCTTGCCGACTGGCAGTGTGTTATCTGTTTGAATACACCAGTCGCCAAGAGTCTTCATGCATGTCTCCGCTTGAAAAGGCTCATGTCGACAGTTGTTCATCGGGGAGCTCTCGACATAAGGTTATGTCTTCGCCAAAGGGTCTGGCTGACTACTGAAGGGTCTCGCCGAAGCGGAATGCTTTCACCATAGGGTCTTGTCGCCCGTTGTGAGGTCTTCCCGACCGACGGGAGTCACACTGACAATCATTCACCAAGTTGGTGCCAGGGGAGACAATTTGCTTTTGGCAGGAGGTCTTGACAAACAAACAGAGTCTCGCCGAAGGGGGTTTCACCATTGGCATAGGGGTTCGAGTTCGCTAGGAAGTCCCGACAACAAACGAGTGGTCTCGGCGAAAAGAGATGTCAGCGGGGAGAACAGGTGGAGCTCGTTGAGATGTCTTGGCGATCACAGTAATGTCTCACCGAGACTGGATTCCTTCGGTGTAAGACGGTGGTCTCGGGGAGATGTCCTACCGTCAAGAGGAGGTCGCGGCGAAAGGAATGGAAATTGATGAAAGGTCTCGCCAACCGAGCAAGGTTTCCCCGATTGAAATGAGCCTTCGTTGTGACATGGTGGCTTGAGCTCGCCGAATGATTTAGGGCTCGCCAACACGTTTTTCCGACAAGGAGAAGTCTTACCAAAATAAGGTATGAGCCCGGAGAGTTTTTGCATTTGGTGAAAGGTCTCGGCGAAGGAAGCTTGTCTCCCCGAAATGAAATGAGATTGCCAAAAGATAATGGGTTCGGGAAGAAGTCCCGCCAATAGAAAGGGGGTCACAATGAGGTCTGGCCAAAGTGTGGAGGTTTCGCCGAAGGGTTTCCCCTTTGGTATGATGTCTCGGCGAAAGGGAGTGGTCTCGCCAACATGGAATGGTGGTCCCCGTCGGGGAGTCTCAGTGGAAATTTTGAATTCGGCGAAAGGTCTCGCTGACCAAGATAGGGTCCCACCGAAACAAAAGTGAGCTCGAGGTAAATGAATTGAGCTTGCCATGAGGTCTCACCGACACACGATGTCCTGCCAACAAAGGAGCACATCAATATAACTCACAAGGAGCGGTATGACCTCCTGCTGACTGAAGGAGCTCTTACCGAATGCAGATGACTAAGCGATGGAAAGGGTATCGGTGCGACTCAGTGAAGCTCGCTATGACTTCTGACCGATGTCGATTGTCTTGCCGATGGGTTTTGGTGGTATCAATATGACTTCTCCGGCATCGCTATGAGGTCCTACCGACTCGGTAGGGTCTCGCCGACATGGATGTGCTCGCCGAGAGAGGAGGGGCTCGATATAAGGTCTTCCTGAACACATAATCTCTGGCCAACAGTGATGGATTTTCCAATGAAGTGGCGATGTCGGTATGACTCCTAAAGGGCTCGCTGTAGCATCTTGCCAAAAGCAATATGTCTTGCCGATGTTCTGAGCGATGACAAAGACGATTTCTATATAACTTTTGTGGCTCGATGAGAGCTCTCAGTGACAGTTGTTTTCTATGCCGATAGCTGCAGAGGGGCATAATCGCATCGGCGAGACACTTCTAGTGTCTCACCGAGATGCGATTCTGATGAAGAGCTTTGACCGCCCAAAGCAGCTTGTGTGGCATCTGTTCGACCAATCCAGGGAAGCTATAGGTGGACCGTTGGCAGCTTGATCGGTGCCAAGAGGATCAACAGGGGGAACACGACGTGGATCTGCCCTGGGCTCAGAGGCATTCAAAGCAGCTCGACTAAAGGAGATTCGAAGACGAGGGACACGAAGACCAGAAGTGAATGCGGTAGTTGCAAAAGATCAGGGAGGCCATTCCTGGAGCGACTCCACACCGACATGGCCACGGGGATGCAGCATTAATTTCATCAAAAAAGGATCTGAGGGAGATCTATCCCGAAGGGAGATTTTCCTGAGCCTGACATTTTGTAAGCCCTAAGGGGGCCGACCTTACTTTTGTATATATGGCATTTTTTTTGCCTCTTTGTAAAGGAGTTCTCCTTATGCTTTTCTGAATTCTGTGACTTCTACAGTCCTCTCTCGGATTAGCAAATTTTTGTAACTCATTTTGGAGCATGATATATAAAGTTTTCCTTGGTGACTATTGATGTTCAGATTTCCATCTTGTTCTTGCAGTGTTGTGCATTTCAGGTTCATAATCAAGTTATTTTGTGAATTTCTTGTATTCCTTCATGACTTTATCTTGTGTTTTCATGCCTTCCTTTGCAAAAGCATCATTATACAAATCACAAACTGTGTTTACATAATCACATATGGATTTTAGTCTGTGAAAATTACTTTCCTCTCTGAAAAAAGTATGTGAATCAAACCTATTGTGACATATTAATGCATAGCTTATAAAGATTTGATGGGTAATCTTATGTTCATCATCAATTTTCAAGTGTAAATTGAGTATCTTATTATTCCTGTCTTTTGGTGCATCACCATAGTTTTTAATTTTAATTTTTATGCATTCTCCTTCTCCCTTTTCCCTTCAAAGAATCAGTCGTTTAGGTGACACCAAAGGAAGTCGACCTTCTCCAGAGGTTGACCTTTGTCTACAAGTGACCCATAGCTTTAGAGGTCTTCCCATGTTGCACTGGATCGTTGAGTTTTAAATTCAGCAGGGTGCAAAATCTAGGTGACAACAGTTCTGGCACGCCCAGTGGGACAGTGAACTACTTCTCAGTTCATGTTTATGCATTTGATCGCTGATGTTTGGTGTGTATAGCTGCAATTTCAACCTTTTGGAGGAAAATTTTCAACACACCTGGTGACTCTAGAAAGATATCAAATGGTTTCAAGCAGACAAAGTGCTATTATGAAAAAGTCAGATCTGGTTTCTTGCTTTACCAGAAACTCCAGGGAATTTCCAGTCTCTTGAATGAACAAATATGTCTGCATTTTATGGAAATATGTCATATTACTCACCATTTCATGAAAACCATGCATGGGTGTCCTCTTACCAGCCATCTCACATAGAGCAGCTTGTTGGTCTTGTACCAAATGTCCATGTAATAGCAGACTACCAGCAGCCTCATCATATTTTCCACCCTCCCATCCCTGCTCAGTCTCAATATCAGCCAACCTATGATCAAAATCAACCCCATGAAGAGGTATTTGATGCCAACCAACATGATTATCTGCATAATCAGCCTCAAGAGCACCCTTACCAGAATGTATTAGATCTAATTCAAAATCTTGACCATGTGTTGTGGGCTTTAAGCCAAAAACTTGAACATATGAAGGTTAGTGATGCTAGTAAGGTGTTCTCACATATGTATCGAATGTTGGTTGACATCAGGAGGCAGAAATTGATCATCTCACAGCGGTAAGGGTTGGCTGCTCAATCCTTTATTTATGATCAAGAGCGGGTGACAAAAAGAAGGCAGTTTGAGGAAAGCCTAGAAAGAGAGATAGTTGCTAAAGAGGAGCAAATCAAGTCTCTGTCTGCTCAGGTGCAAAGTAGCCAAGCTTATTTTGATTATCAATGCCAATTAAGGTATGAAACTTCCAGTCCTAGTCTCAGCCCATCTCTTCCTATAATATTGAACAATCCTGTCAATAAAGGACTTCCCAAGCCCAACTTTCCAAGCTTCAAGCAAGTTGAACCTCTTCAGCCTGCTAAATTTGAGTCCCCAAGTTTTAGAAATCTTGCTTCAACTCAGGAACCTATCCTTAAGCAAGCTCAACCTGTGGAGAAACCTAGGAAATTTACTTTCCCAAGTTTTAGGAGCTCTCCTTCTGTTCAAGAACCCTTTATTGAACAATGGCATCCTTGTGAAGAGCCCATTAGGGAGGCTCAACCAACCCCTTATGTTCTAGAGCAACCTAAAGAAGAGATGCTTGTAGAGGAAGAAAAAAATCTTTTAGCTTCTGTTATGTTTGAACAAGAGCTTGGGAATGACAAATCAAATGTGATAATGGAAGCAAATGAGGTTGTAGATAAAGAGCAGACTTTTGGTCCGCACAACACAATCAACATGATGGAGAATGGAAATGTGAACTTGCTGCATTTAGCCATGGAGGAATACAGACTACAGCTGCAAAAGGTTGAACTGGAGAAGAATTCTCAAAATGTTTTTGGCAATGTTTTAGTTGATGATCCTCCCACTATTCTATAAGACGGTGAAAATGTTCCAACAGGACAACAAGGTGAAATGGTGGAAAAGGCTGACCAAGAAGAGCAATGTATAGTCTGGAATGAAGAAGTTGTGATTTTTCCCACTCTAAATGCTATCTCAGAGCAGCAAGAAGACATCAATTAGCTGCAGATTCAAGAGTCAAGACAACAACATGAAGAGACTAAAAAGGGTGATGTGGGTCATGAGTCCATAGCTTCATTTGTTGAGCTTCCATGTTTCATTGAGTGTGACGAGGAAAGCATAAATCTGGTCATAAGTCAGCAACATGAGGTTGAAGAGGAGCAGTGTACAATTGGATTTGATACTTTTGAGCATGTTATGCTTGAGAAAGTTGATGCTGAGCTATATGAAGAAGTGTACACTGATATAATTGAACACTTTTGTTCAAAATTGGAGGACAAAAGGTCAGATCTGCTAGAGGAGTATGGCACTCATGTAGAAATTCAACAACAGATTCACAAGTTTGAACAAAAAGTTTCTCATGAGCCTGCTGCACGATGTCTTATAAGGTCTCATGAGCTCCCTTTCTGCTATAAAGCAGAGCTTGAAGCTAATCTATCAACCAAGAGTTCATCTCAGGAGAACCCTTCACTATTTGAACACTTGCCTGCCTCCATAGAAGAGGACAGGCCTGATTTGGAGCATCTTTCTTTGAATAGTAATGAGGATTATAAGCAGCTTCCATTCTGGTGCATAAAAGAGCTTGAGGTTGATGCGTTGATTGAAGATGTGATGGAGGAAGCTATCTCTTTGTTCTTCGTTGAAGAAATGGGTGTTCAGTTGGGAAAGCATGAGCATACTGAGAAGGTTACTACTTTTCCGCCAAGTCAGCCACAGGAGTTATACCTTTCCAGCCAGCAAGGTGATAAAATGGCAGTTCATGAGCAAGAGATCAAAGGAGGCTCAATATTTGCCCTTACCAAAGGCTGTCCAATCAGATACCTAGCTCAGATGGAATCCAATACAACACCAAGGACGAATCATGCACCCACACATGAAGGTATAGTAGAAAATGGTATCCAAGATGCACTGACAGCCAAACAAGAGTATGTTCAGCTCACTTATCCTCCTTTGGTTGACAATACGTATGGTCTATCTAGTAAGGTAAGTGAAATCGTTCACCTCTTTCAAGAGGCAGTGCATCGTCTTGGTAAAAAAATTTCTATTTTTTACTTTTACTCAGCTGTCCTTAAACATGCCAGTCACTGCATATTGAGTAGAAAGGGCAGTTATTTTACCCAACCTGTCAATGGGTTTGTTTGACCAATTTCTTACTGGTTAGTATAGGGTAGGTTTAGTTGCCATTTCAATTCCCTAAGTGTTGTTCCAACACAAATAAATAGTTTTATTTTAGTTTTTCCCTTTTTTCAATAAGTTTCTGAGTGTTCTATGAATCTAGAGCGAGTTACAGCCATGTACAAAGCTGCTCCAAGTCCGTTCCTCAGTTTTCCCAATGACTCCGTGCCCAATGGATAGGCCAGGCTACTGGTTTCTGTGTTTAGCAGGCAAACATCCAGCAAAGGTCACCAGAAATGTTACCCAATTTTCACCTACGGGCTCAATCAGGTAGGATAAATTATGTTTCAGATGTTCATAAGGGCCAAATGGGACATTTGCATTGAGGGTTAGGTCATGCATCTGATGACATTTCACAAATAACTCAGTTGAAAATCATGCCTCCATCAATTTTGGCACAAAACTTATTAGAGAAGAAAGTCGACAAGACCCTCCTGCTGTCTTGCCGACTAGTAGTGTGTTATCTGTTTGAATACACCAGTCGCCAAGACTTTCGGGTCGCCAAGAGTCTTCATGCATGTCTCCGCTTGAAAAGGCTCATTCCGACAGTTGTTCATCAGGGAGCTCTCGGCATAAGGTTATGTCTTCGCCAAAGGGTCTGGCCGACTACTGAAGGGTCTCGCCAAAGCGGAATGCTTTCGCCATAGGGTCTTGTCGCCCGCTGTGAGGTCTTCCCAACCCGCGGGAGTCACACCGACAATCATTCACCAAGTTGGCACCAAGGGAGACAATTTGCTTTCGGAAGGAGGTCTCGGCGAACAAACAAAGTCTCGCCGAAGGGGGTTTCACCGTCGGCATAGGGGTTTGAGTTCGCTAGGAAGTCTCGGCGACAAACGAGTGGTCTCGGCGAAAAGATATGTCAGTGGGGAGAACAGGTGGAGCTCGCTGAGATGTCTTGGCGATCGCAGTAATGTCTCACTGAGACTGGATGCCTTCGGCGTAAGACGGTGGTCTCGGGGAGATGTCCTACCGTCAAGAGGAGGTTGTGGCGAAAAGAATGGAAGTCGACGAAGGTCGCCGACCGAGAATCACATGGTTCGAGCTCGCCAAACAAACTGTTGATAACCGACTCGGTGAAGGAAGCTTGTCTCCCCGAAATGAAATGAGATCACCAAAAGATAATGGGTTCGGGAAGAAGTCCCGCCGACAGAAAGGGGGTCACATCGAGGTTGGCCAAAGTGTGGAGGTTTCGCCGAAGGGTTTCCCCTTCGGTATGATGTCTCGACGAAAGGGAGTGGTCTCGCCGACATGGAATGGTGGTCCTCGCCGGAGAGTCTCAGTGGAAATTTTGAATTCGGTGAAAGGTCTCGCTGACCAAGATAGGGTCCCGCCGAAACAAAAGTGAGCTCAGGGTAAATGAATTGAGCTCGCCATGAGGTCTAACCGACACACGATGTCCTGTCGACGGAGGAGCACATCGATATAACTCACAAGGAGCGGTATGACCTCCTTCCGACTGAAGGAGCTCTTGCTGAATGCGGATGACTAAGCGATGGAAAGGGTATCGATGCGACTCAGTGAAGCTCGCTATGACTTCTGACCAATGCCGATTGTCTTGCCGATGGGTTTTGGTGGTATCAATATGACTTCTCCGGCATCGCTATGAGGTCCTGCCGACTCAGGAGGGTCTTACCGACATGGATGTGCTCGCTGAGAGAGGAGGGGCTCGATATAAGGTCTTCCCGAACACGTAATCTCTGGCCGACAGCGATGGATTTTCCAATGAAGTGGCGATGTCGGTATGACTCCTGAAGGGCTCGCTGTAGCATCTTACCGAAAGCGATATGTCTTGTCAATGTTCTGAGCGATGACAAAGACAATTTTGATATAACTTTTGTGGCTCGATGAGAGCTCTCAGCGACAGTTGTTTTCTATGCCAATAGCTGCAGAGGGGCGTAATCACATCGGCAAGACACATCTAGTGTCTCACCGAGATGCGATTCTGATGAAGAGCGTTGACCACCCGAAGCAGCTTCTGTGGCATCTGTTCGACCAATCTGGGGAAGCTATAGGTGGACCGTTGGCAGCTTGATCGGTGCCAAGAGGATCAACAGGGGGAACACGATGTGGCTCTGCCCTGGGCTCGGAGGCATTCAAAGTAGCTCGACTAAAGGAGATTCGAAGACAAGGGACACAGAGACCAGAAGTGAATGCAGTAGTTGTAAAAGATCAGGGAGGCCATTCCTGGAGCGACTCCACACCGACATGGCCATAGGGATGCAACATTAATTTCATCAAAAAATGATCTGATATCCCGAAGGGAGATTTTTCTGAGCCTGACATTTTGTAAGCCCTAAGGGGGCCGACCTTACTTTTGTATATATGGCATTTTTTTTGCCTTTTTGTAACCAGTTCTTACTGGTATATTTTCTGCTTTGGAGACTTCTGAGAATCCTTATAAGAAAATACTGGATTTTGTAACTCATTCAGAGCATAATATACAAAGTTTACCTTAATCATTGTGGATGATTCAAATTACCATCTTGTTCTTGCAAGTGTCGTGCATTTCAGGTTAATGATCAAGTTATTTTGTGAATTTCTTTCATTCCTTTATAACTTTATCTTGTATTTCATGCCTTCCTTTACAAAAGTATCATTAGTCAAATCACAAACTGTGTTTACATAATCACATATGGATTCTAGTCTGTAAAAAATATTTTTTCTCTGGAAGAGTGTGTGAATCAAGCCTGTTTGTGACGTATTAATGCATAGCTTATATAGATTTGATGTGTAATTTTATGATCATTAACAATTTTCAAGTGTCAATCAAGTATTCCACTGCTCTTATCAGTTCGGTGTATCACCATAGTGTTAGTTTCATTGTTATACACTCCTTCTCCCTTTCCCTTCACAAAGATCAGTAGTTTAGGTGACACCAAAGGAAGCCGGCCTTCTCCGGAGGTTGACCTCTGTTTGAAAGTGACCCACAACTTTAGAGGTCTTCCCATGTTGCACTGGATCGTTGAGTTTTACATTCAACAGGGTGAAAAATCCAAGTGACAACAATAACATCTCCTCCTAGGATATCACATGCACCAATGCACACATCTTGGTCTCAAGAGAACCTGTATCATGTCAATACTCAAACTAGTATCTAAAGTAAACCAAGACACAATACTAAATACCTCTAAACCAAGGATCAACATCTCCAATCACACAGAGATAACCATCTCCTAACAATGAACTTGTAAATGTGAAAGAAATCTCACTACAACAATAGGATTTAAGAGCTCCTCCAATACATCAACAAACACGAAGATCATCCATCACCAACAATGAATCCACTTCATTGCCAACAACTCCCGCTAAATCATGATACCGAGCTACACATGGCATCATGACAACCATCTCCTAAATGAAGATCACCCATGGTCCACACACACTCAATTGCAATCCCAACAACTTTAGGGAAGAAATAGAACCAAGATATCTAAGCCAAGAAGACACAACCACCATCAAAACATCAAGAATCAATCCTACACCACCGAAGCATCATGGTCAAAATCTCAATCATAAAACCATTTATCCAAGCTATCATGACATTGTGAATAAACCACATGCTACAAGTCCTAATCACTAAAAATCATGCCACTCTAATCATCCATCCTTTCACCTCAAAGAAACATACCGATGCACAAATGACCATGGACAAGGCCAAATAACAAAGTCTGCATTAACACTAAATCAATATTGTGGATATAAACAGTCCATATCTAAGTCATACCATTGCAATTAAATGGGTGATCAACCCACACAACTACATAACTCATAGATCCCAAACATTAAAACATGCAAACTCATAATCAAATTAGTAACTTGCTAACCGAGGTAGCAAAGAATATAATCTTGTAGACCTCAAGAATTAAACACCAAATTAACCATAGATCTAATTTTCCAAATAAGTCCATAAAAGAGTAACCATATTCAAGGAACCAAACAAGCATTCAAGAGATAAGAACAACCTCCTAACACTAAACCACACCAACACCAAACAACCACAAACTTGATCATGCCATACCAATGCTCAAATGTACCTACATATCCATGACATCATAATCATCACCATTGGTCGCTGTCAGAAAAGGATTAAATGGCATATCAAAACTCATTCTAGGGGCCTGAAACTGAGCAGGCATATTACCATATGTACCAAGAAACTTTGTACCATACAGATTTGCAAGATTTTAATCAAAAAAGATGGGCTCCAGGGCATATTTAGTAGGATGCAAGCCTAGGATATGTCAACACATTGAAAGAACATATGCACTTCAAATTTTCAAAATTTGAAGGTTCCGCCAGTGGCTCATGTTTGGGGATGCATGCCCCTTGCAAGCATGGCAAGATTCCAAATCTCTAGGGAGTAGACCAGGTGCCAAATCCATTGGGCGAATCTGCAACTTCTCCTTTATGTTGCATTGAAAACCATTCTTCAAATTTAATTTGGTGGCCCCAAGCCCCCAAAAATGAAGTACCAATATTTACCCCTATCAAACACTCTATTCTCTATTGTCCGAATTGGGCCGAGTCTGAAAACATTGCCATAAATTGCCCACAAACTAACCCTATGACTGAAATTTCCATTGACCATCATTACCATATGTATGAGCTTGCCACTATCACCATTAACTCTGCCAATCTGAAATCTGCAATCAAACATTGACTGAAATCCATAATCATTGAGACATTTCACCTTATCCAACTCATTATCATGTTCCACTAAATTCTCATCCAACTAAACTGTAAAATGACAACATTCATAGTCCACTTGACCATTGACATCATATTCAGTTTGCATATCAAACTTAAAACTATCATAAACACTTGTTATGCAATATGCAAACAATCCTTAGCTGCATCAAAAAGAAAAAGCTCATATTCAAGAACCTCTTTGAATTGGACATCATGACATGAGCACACATCTAAGCATTTTGACTTAGCCACATCAAAACACTCCTTGGTTTAATGGAAATGAAGTTCATATGCATCATCAACCTCCCAAAACTAGGTAAATGCGCTCATCTTAGGTTCAATAACATAGTCTGATTCATTTTTCAAATCATCATTCAGCTCAATGCAAAATATTTCAAAGGAAGGCTCAAATAATTCAAGACCTAACCTTGAGTCAAACTTTTCATATTGACCTTTTGTAACATATCCATTACTGCAATTGGCATCTGATAGGAAATCATCCGACCTAGATCCAACAGATCCACCATAGCGTGGTTCTTGTTCACCAACAAATGAGAATGTGTCTTCATCAACTTTTACACTCTTGCACCCCTCATTCAAAACAAACATGTCCATTTTCATACTGTGAGGACTATAAACATTAGAAAAGAAACAACCATATGTAATTTCACATTCACTAAAATGAAACCCACTGTTAATTCCATCATTTGGATTTTCTACACATAGATCAAAAAGTTTTGTAGTATGAACACATTCTGAAATTTCATTGTCAGATAAATCAAAAAGCTTTTTCATATTATCAATTGGTAATAATGTTGATCCAAGATCCATGTGTTTGTCATAATGCATAACTTGGTCATTCAATAATGAACTCATTCTTCCATTAGTGTGCACATCATCATCCTCTTCATCTACTCCGAAATTTCCATAGTTGTTTCATATAAACAATCATGAGCAACGAGGACATGATCATGTTCATAGATGTGACACTCAGCCTCATCAACATCTTCATCATGCTTGGAACTATACTTAGGATTAGGATACTAAACATACACATTTTTATCTTCAAAGTCATGACTAGTCATAGATTTAGTATGCTCTATTAATAACAAATCTAAACTACATTCCAGGTATTCATCATATGAAATTTGTTTATTTACTTGCGAACAAGTGACTTCATCAACATTCATATCATTGCATTCTTTATATGAAGAAAACATCTCTAAATCATCTTCATAGGAGCATTCATAATACTTAGAAGAATAATCAGGTCCACTGTCATCATGATTCTCATTACAAGAAAATTCATCACTACATAAACTATGCTCATAATCTTCAGAAGGAATGCTTAACATTCATTTTTAATATCTTGAACATTGATTTGCAATGAAATATTTGCAACACTTGCATTGATGTCGTCGATCAAAATGTGACATGGAATGACATCTTGCATCTCTTTTACTTCTTCGTTATCCAAGATATTACAAGAAGAAATTTCATATATATCTATTTGGTCATCATACCATGTATCTTTATGTTCATCACTATTATATTGATCTACATATATGTTGCTTGTGAGCTGATTACAATCTTTATCCTCATTCAAACAACATGGATCTTCATTTTCTGATATAAGTTCGTTTCATTTATGTGCATCATGTTTTGATTTTTCTCAATAGGACAATTGCTATCTATATTTTGAGACACCATATTTTGTGCATAATCACATCGGGCTCCTTCAACAATCTTTATCCAATCAAGTACTTGATCAAAACTATGAGGTTTTAGTTCTTTTCGCAAGGTACTCAGCCTTGACTCATAAATTTCACAAAACAAATCAATGCATGTTGAATCCTCAAGTCTAAAATTTTTAGGGACTTCCAACAAGGCATCCAGAAACCTTGAAAGAAAATCACATGATGATTCTCCCTTGTACCTCTTCATGTTAGACAATTCTTGAACCAAAGACATAGGATCAACACTGCTTAAATTTGGTTCATGTTCAACTTGGAGTTCACCATTAGTTTCATCATGTAATGATAGACTGATTGTAACAATAAAAGCATTATTATCTTGAAAATCATTTCTATTGCCTAATACATGAATTCTATTTGCATGACGTGTGTTAGGATAACCAACACTTGCATCCATGTATCCCTTCATCATTGAATATTTCAAGTTGTTTTCAATATCCATGATGAAGTGTTGTAGGATCTTTATCTCTTAATAGATAGCTCATTTCTTCATCAAATGCATCAAGGTAAACAAACAAGGAAAATGCATCATTTGGTGACCTTATATTTTCAGGAATGCCACCTAATGTTTTTTGCAAATTTGAGATTGAAAGCAGGAACCATCTCGTCTTCTTCTTTCTGGATGTTCATAATTTTTTGACTCACTGAACTTGGATCAATTCTTTCACCAAACTATTCTATGAATGCTACCATGAACTCATTCCATGAAAAGATAGAACACTATGGAAAATATGAAAACCAATCTCTACCATCTTCCTTCAGAGATTGAACAAAGAACTTCATGACAACATCTTCGTGACTTATCTCATAATCTCCCATCAAATTAGAAAACTCTTGTAGATGCTGAGATGTTGATTATGAGCTTTTCCCTTTAAACTTTGGCAAGTGTTCCCTAACTTCATTAGGAACAGGGTTTAGGAAACCTTGAATACCATTAAAATTTAATGGTCTATATATCTTTCCACAGAGAAAGGCCTTCTCTAATCACATGTAGTTGGAAATGTGGTTGTTGTTGCATTATAGGATTTAAAAATGTAGAAAGAAAGTCGTACTAACAATCCTTATACAAATATTTATGTGATTCATTCCTTTCCTACTTACAACCATTAACTCTCAACTTTCTCAACTCCCTTTCTATTGGTGCTAACACTCACTGAATAAGGGAACATGAGTTTTTCTAGGACTTTCAAATATGGTTTTCATACATAAGATTATCCTTCTTGAAAACCAAAATATGAAAAATACTTGGATATGTTGCAGTTGATGCAAATTCTTCTTCCTGATTGGAAATCTTTATAGATCTGAAACATTCTTCACATCTTCACCAGGTTCTTTTGATAGAGTCGCCACTTCTCTTCATAGAAGACTAAACTTCAAACAATATGAAGCTCTTTCAAAGATGAATTTCACTCTGGGTCTCCTCCAACAACAGAGTCACACATAAATTCTTTTAAATATGTTGCAAAAAAACTCTTCCAGGTCTCTAAACTTCAATATTTGAATTGGATGTTCATATTAATCAAATTCTTGACTCTTTCCTAATGGACACTCTTCTAATCTCCCCAGTAGAGTCGCCAATTTGTTGGTGTTTTTTCCAACTGAACCTTGAAAATCCTCTAAAGGATAGCCAGACCTTATGCTTGAGAACTTCAAGATTAGTGGTCAATGAACAAGAGATAGATTTTACACTTTTCTCCCCTACACTTCAGGCTCTACAAAACCTAGGAGGGTGGTCCTACATGACACTAGATGCAAATATTTAACCAATGATGCAACATAATGTAAAGCAGATAAACTTCATACAATACAACAAGAGTGTGTATGGCTACCTCAAATAATGGTACACCCCTTGTTCTCATTTCATTACAGGCATGAAGTTGAGGCACAAAATAACCATAAAACAAAAGCATTAAAAGGTTGAATGTATTTGAAGATTGTTTCTGAGGATGGGGAAAGACAACTGTGCAAGACCATTGCCTACCTTGGGCTACAGAGTCACATATTATGCACATAATACCATAATACTATAACATAATCTTGATGACCAACAATATTCTACCACATTATGACATAAAGGTCTGCTTAAGCCTGTCATGAAATAATACTTAGTAATCCACCTGAAAACATAATACCTCTATTACCTATTTGCAAGCATTTACACTACTCCTTGAATGGAAAGCAAACAAACAAATAACTCAAACAACAAATGTGTTTGAAAAACCTTAATAAATTTTTTATTTGAATTCAAAATATATTACATTCCAGACATGGAGACAATTACACAATAGTGTATATTCATGTCTTTGCAATCAAGTTACAGGAGTATTACAATATATGGACTTACAACATATGGACCTTTACCCTTAGCATTCAACAATTATAGTACATAGCCTCATTCATGGCCAAAACATAAAGCTAAGGGCCTTCCCAAAAATTAGAACCCTTACAAATGAGGAAGGGATTACATAAAATAGAAGAGAAAAAGACAAACTTAATCTGTACTTGACAACTGCCACTAGTTGAGCCCTCAGATTTGGCATTTTGGAATATGCCATTTTACCCTAATTTCCCTCCTCCTTTGTCTTTATTCTTGCAATTGAAAAAATCTTTGTTTCTTTGCTATTTGCATTCTCGTGCAACCTTTTATCTTTCCTTTAAAAGCAAATTTACCTTGACTCCATTTTCACTTGCAAGTGAAAAATATTAAATTTGGGTAAAAACCCACAACCCATATGTCATTTTTCTTTATACGTGAAGATATTTTATCCATATGCAATCAATTTCACCACTAGCATTTGAAACAAGATTTAAATCACACATTTTAACTATCTGGGGCCTTCATTTGAATCTGCATTTAGTTTGACATTTTGTCAAATAGTTGGTGTGTAATCCTTTATCTGTGTATTTCTACCTACAACTGGCTCATTTTCACCTATAATTACCAATCTCACTTTACCTTCGACTGAAGATTGAGCTTTACTTTAATCTTGGGCATCTGGTAGTAAAAAACTATTCACATTGTATTGGAGAATGCAAATCCACATGTCTCTTTGGTTGCTAGGCAATTTATGCACTTTGCAAAGGTCATTTCAGCTTACTAGTGCTCAAAAAATAGGTAAAACATGGTCACAACCATTACCCATGTGTGAGAAAAGGTTTAGGCACCTTTTGGAAAGAAAAAGTTACCATTTGCAGCTAAAAAATGACATTAAAACTTAGCTTAAAACCCAAAACATGAACACATTTCATTTTTAGCTTCAAGGGACACTCATTGCAGATATGAAAGGTGAAAAATTGTCACAAATGTAGCATCATAATGTTGCAGGTCATTTTTGGCAATGGTGGGAAATAAAATCTCTCAAAACAACAATAAAACAATAGCCATGGCGTGAGGAAACATTTCTAGGCGTTTTTAATGTTACTGGTGACAAAAATTTGCATAAAATATTGCCACAATTGTTCTCCATTAAAATATTGTAGGCAACAATGAGAAAACAATCATTAGAATAGCATTGGTATATTTAAAATATTTTAAAATGCCTTCCTTTTCTCTCCCCACATCTCCACTTGCACTTGCTACCATCAAACTTCATTGCTGCAGGTTGGTGGGGAAGGCAAGATAAAGCAAATAAAAACATCAACACAGGTTCAATAAAATATTTACAATGGTTAAAATGTTATTTGCAATACTTTGATCTCCATTAGAGGCTCTAGCTTCCATTCCCTGCTTCCCCACTAGCATTTCTCACGGCAGCATTGTCGTGTAGTGGGAAGGCAAAGTTTGTAAAGTTAAACTTTATAAAACTTGCAAATATTTCACTTTGCCCTAATTTCCTCATATTTGCGTGCAATTCTATTTTAATAACACTTAAAATATGTAAAATATTTTAAACATTAAAGCTTTTGCAAAGTTAGAAATTATGCAAATTTTTAATTTTGCCTGCCGCCCAAACAGGGAAAATTCACTACATGCAAACAGAGACCCTGGAGCTGAGATTTTTTGCGTGCAATCATAATCAATTATTTAAAACATGGGTTTTAAATCATATTTTTCCCAACCATCAAAATTTAGGTGCCTCCTTTGTAAACTGGCTTGTCAGACATGTTCGCCGCAACCAAATACATTAAAATAATGTATCAATTGGTCTCTGTTTTTTGTGAAATCAGAATTGGAGATGTTTTAGACCAAAAAAAGAAATGGGTTTCCTTAGAATTGGCAACTTTGAAATTTTCTGGAACATCAAATTTGGTCCAGTCACTGTCAGAAAAGGATTAAATGGCATATCAAAACCCATCCTAGGGGCCTGAAATTGAGCACATGTATTACCATATGCACCAAGAAAATTTGTACCATATGGATTTGCAAGATACCTCTGAGTTTCAAGATTTTAATCGGCAAAGATGGGCTATGGGGCATATTTAGCAGGATGCAAGCCTAGGCTATGTCAACACATCGAAAGAACATATGCACTTCAAATTTGCAGAATTTGAAGGTGCCATCAGTAGCTTCATTTCCAAGAGGAGTGTATCCGACAGAGAGTCCTACAATGAACTCATCGAAATTCGGGCCAAAACGGGTAGGACTGAGCCTCCTAGATCCCATGTCTAGATTTCAGTAACTTCTTAAAAGGTGACCGAAGTTAGTTGAGTGGGTTGTAAAGCTCATGAAGAGCATCACAACACACTATCAACCACGTGTCCTAATCACTCGAGAATATTTTTTTTGAAATAAGGACGAAAAGAGAAGGCGGTTCACATCAGGTTCACCAAAATGTGGAGGGGATTCACTACTCCTAAGTCCCAAGATAAATAGAGTCTAAAGGGAGAAAATTTCCCTTAGTCACCTCAATGACACAAGCTTCAAAAGATGGGGTGGTAAATGAAGGAAAATATAGACTTTGTTTTTGGGTTTTCAGGGTGGAGGACTTCAAGAATCAAGTGAATAGACCGTAGAGGTCTCGGGGAACAAACTAATAGACTCTCACCTAGAGGACATAGCGCGAGAGATAGATGACAACATGATGTGTTGTCATCTCAAGGATGCACTGGTGTCTCATACAAACAAAGAGTAGAATATGTAACCAAAAACACTTGGGACCTACTGACAACCTGAATGCTGGAATCCAACAGTTTTAATAGGAAATAATAGAATGCTAGAAATGTGTGAAAATAAGCAAGTACAACATGAAGAATACTTTAAATGACAAATAAACTAACTATGAATAAAAGGATGAGTAGAAGGGAAAAGATCCAAATCACGATAGGTCTAGTCTCCCACAAGCTCCTCATAAATGAGATCCTAACACACAAAAAGGGAAAAATGTTGGGGTTGATTTTAAGGGCTTGCCTCAATCAAACCCTCACTTTGGTGTTTCCACCTCCACGAATAGCTAGATAGACCATAATGTAAAAATAATGGTAAAGAAAGTAATAGACAAGACGTATAGAGATGCAAAGAAATCAATATGCTAACTATAAAGATGATAATGATATAAGATAAAAATTACCCTCCCCACTACAAGCTTGGAGAAGCTGGGAGGAAGAATGAGAGCTTCAAGGATGCAAGATGATCGTGCAAGAGTGATGTAGAGATTGAAACCTACAAGAACAATGGTGTAGAAAGAATGGAAGAGTGACAAAGCAAGAATGAAGTGGAAGAATGAGAGTGAAGTGAGTAGAATGTGATTCTTGTTGAATGGAATGAGAATGTAGGTTCAAAATGGAAGTTTGGAGGCAAAAGAGCCTTTTTTCAGGTGGGTCTGTAGTCGCAGGGGGCGTTATGCTTCATGGGTGGCAGGAAATGTAGCGTCCCAACATCCACTGACTCGGGAATCTATTAGGGACGTTCACGCGACGTGCAAAAGTGTCCTAGTCAAAATTTCCCCACTGACAAAAAACAACAGAGAGATGGGAATGAAGGCTTAGGACAATAGGATTTTGCATTATCAATTTATAAGGCTAAAGTAAGGGTGGTGTTATGGGAAATTGCACTAGGGTGCAATTTTATGCCATAACAGTATTATCTCACTAGAGATTCATGTAAGTTTTTCATTCTATAACTTTTTCTAGTTGAGAATATTGCATATTATGTTTGCAACTCTCTTGCATGGAAGGTGTTTTTGTTCATTGTTTGATCCTATGGCTCGTGTTTTTCATAATTCTAACAAAACTCCTTTGGATTTATTTCAATTCCTTCAACAAATCCAAGGGCGAGACGAAGTGTTAGTTCACTTGCAAGAAGAATTTGGCCTTGTAATTGAGTTATTATCCTTTGAAAGAACTTTGTATTGAATTCCTCTCACCAAATAGCCTTCAAATCTCTTTCTCTTCTTGTGAAATTCCAATTCTTGCAAGCAAGTACAAGTAGGGCTATGGAAGAATAAAATATGATAGGTCCATATAGAATGAGATGAACAATACCTAGGAAAGAGAGTATAAAGAACAAATGATGCAAGAATAGGTGAAAGTTTTATGAGGATTGGAAAGGCCTTTATGTGATTAAATAAGACATTGACAATTATACTTATCTCTTGTGCACAATGGAAGAGAGTAATTTAGTGAAACAATAAATGTCTTCCATTTAAAGAAATATTATGTTTTAAAAAAAAAGTTCAAAATACCATCTTTTAAAAAAGCACAAAAAATCTTTAAAACCACATATTTGAAAAAAAGGTGCATAATATTAAAAGGTGCATAGTATTCTATTTCATCATTGGACTTGTTACTGCTCCACTCTTGTTTGATTTTCATCCTAGTAAGGAGTCTAAAAGTTGCTAGCATACACCTTTAATAAATCCATGGTTTCCCAAAAATCATCATTGTTATTTTCCCTTTACCTTCCTAACAATTCTAAATCAAGTTAACTTTAAGATTTATATTGATCTTGGTCTTAGTTATTATTCAATCAAGTCTAAACAAAGGAAGTTTTCAAACCTATGGTACTTTGATATAATCTAATAGGTAGGTCTCCTTGATCCTTCTTAGTAAGAAGAAAGTCGTAGGATTCAATAATCATTTTGGTTATAGCTAGCCCCTTACTCACCTAGCCAAAAACATTAAGGGATCAAAAGTTTGCAAAGCAATACAAACATATATGTGTGAGTGTGTGTGTAGATGTAGATATATGTATATGCATACACATATGCACATACATATACAAGAAAAACAATTCAAAAAGAAAGAAAATAAAATTATTAAAGTCTGTAATCTCAAGTAGAGAACAATCTAAGCTCAAAGCTACAAGGGACATCCCCTAGAGAAAAGGGAAAAAAAAGAAATAGAGTGCACACACACACAAATTGGGTAAGCTAGAAGTCTAGCTTGCTTTCTAGAGCCATCTTTTGCTAAGAAGATAATCCTTTATCCTAGGTTTGACTTGTTGACTATTTCCTCTAGAAGGTGCCAATGAAAGTGCCATAAATTTTATTTTCTAGATTGAGGCTTCTTTATAAAACCCCATATAAAAAGATAAATATTTATGATTAAATAATATTTGGGAATTGAGTAGACCACCATCAACAATAAACAAAGAACCTATAGAGCTAGTGGAAGATTCATTACCCAAAGTGTGACCACACAAACCATCTACTATAAATAGTCTAAAAAGTATCTACAATGAAACAACAATTGGGTTACTGATGCACTAGACCTAAAAAAATATAGTGAAGGGCACAATAATAAATAAACCAAAAGGGATTATGCTAATCAAAACAACCAAAATGTATATAATGTTGACTATCTCCAAAATAACAACAATCATCACCAAAGGGATTGAAAGGAAGCAAGGTATGCAAAAATTCTTACTAAGCTAATCAGAGAAGAGTATTGTGCAAATTTTAGATCTTTACAATTATAAAAAGGAGAAACACATAAAAAATGAAAAAAATCATACTTGACATAAGTGTACATGGGCAAAATCCTTTTGAAAGAAAAACCTCACTCTAGTGTGACCTAATGTATTATTTAATAATCTACACATAGTTACAATACACTTGCAGAACAAACTTTTATAGGACTATTATCAACTAAAGATCTAGAGTAATTTTGACAAAATTAATGGTACCTACAAACTCACTATCCATACCTCCATCTCAAACATCTTGAAAATAGGAGAACCCATCAAATGGCACTGGTTACAAATTCTCGAGCTAAAACTACCAATTAAAGTAGTGCCCAAATACTTAATTAAAAAACCAACACCCAAATTCTAAGATGAGTTCACAAGTTTAAAATATCATATTCATTCCACCTGTCATAAACACGTGATAATCCACTCGTCAACTTGACCATTCTATTTTGGCTTCACTATTTCCATTCAAATATGCCTTATGATCTCTTGTAATATCAATCATAAGTTGCTCAAAAACTGTAACTCCTTTTTACAACTCTCTTCTATGTTTGATATGTTTTTATAATTCCAATGTTTGTCTCATTCTCCCATTCCTACCATTACACACATTTTCTGAAACATAACATATTATAGGATAGGTTTTCCTCCATTGAGTGTAATCACTGTTTAAGCATAGTGATATGCAAAGTTTATCTTTACAAATGGAAGTTATCCTAGCACCTATTCCAATATGATTAAGGCAAACTCTAGCCTTAAGATGCTTCATAAGACAAAACAAACTATTGTACCCTCACTTACAATGGAACAATTCAAAGCAGTTATTGTAAGCCAGTCATCATACTAAGTACAATGTTGTGTTGCTGAATGCAATGTTTTGCATTTAGAATCTTCTATTTCAAAAACATTATTTTTAATGTAAAAAAAGTAATGCAAAAAACCTGAAATTTTTCTCGGGCTAAATTGCCTTCAAGACAAAATGTATTTCTATGATCCTGCTTATTTAGTCAAGATTCAAAATAAATTACATACCCATGGTGACCCATGATGAGAATAAATGAACGTCTTAGAGAAATTAGAAAAGAATAGACATAAATCAATTATTAGAATAATTTTGCTACCAATTAGAGGGGAGAGGACCTAGTAGTTGAGCACCCTAACTTCGCGCTTCTAATTATCTTACATAGAAATTTCAAATCACTCCCAATTTTTTACAGCAGCTTACTTGACAAGTCCCCTACTTATAACTTTACAATTTCTTGGCTGACCTTTTCAAAATTATATATCCACTCTAACAAAACACAAAGAATGGACCAAAGAGAATCGTATTAATACGTTACATAAAATCTTGTTTGCCATGTTGAGCTAATGATTGTTGTTTTCTCTATATAATTAGAGTGAAGTTCTGGTTCAATTTTTGTTTTTAGGGCCTATAGAAAATAAAAGGCCCAGAATGTCCTGTTTCTTGTTTTGCATTTAACCTCATGAGAGGCCAAAGCCCAGGGAATTTGTGCATCTTGTTAGAAGATAATGTCTGAAGAAGATGTAATAAGATTTCACGGCAGGTTTATTCTGTTTATACGTGTCTCCAATAAATAATAATACACAGGATCCTTGTCGAATAAGCAATGCTCTATAAGCAAAAGCATTGTAATTAAATTTGAAACCATGTTGAATGTTTTTGAAATTTACAGATGATCCAATTCTGAGCTTGTTGTGTGCCATGCCCCACCCAAGTAATATAATTTAAGGAAAATTTGTACAACCTCCCAAAATTTGAGAACTGTAATCAAATTAATGAATAGTTTCCATAAATTATCGTGATAATCATGTCCAGATCCAGGTCTCAAAGCTGGGATGAACCGAGCCTTTCAAGAAATATTAACGTAAACCTTAAATTAGTATTCGCAGGGGTTTGAGGGTTTGAATATAGCTTCATTTTTGGAGAATCGCAATTCTAAATTTGTGAAAATCATCATTTTTTGCTGAACAGTTTCATAAAAGAAATGTTTAATCCTTCAAATTCTGAAAGTCAAATCAAAATTACTAAACAGAATTACAATCCTGAAGGCTGGGATGAACCGAGCCTTTCAATAAAAATTAACATAACCATTAAATTAAGATTCGCAGGGGCTTGAGGGTTTGAATATAACTACATTTTTGGAGAATCATAATCGAAATTTTTGGAAAACATCATTTTTTGCTGGACAGTTTCATAAAAGAAATGTTTGTCGTATAATCCTTCAAATTCTGACTGTCGTATCAAAATTACTAAATAGAATTACGAATAATAATCCTAAAGGCTGGGATGAACCGAGCCTTTCAATAAAACTTAACATAACCCTTAAATTTAGATTCACAGGGGCTTGAGGGTTTGAATATAACTGCATTTTTTTGGAGAATCACAATCTAATTTTGTGAAAACCATCAATTTTTTGCTGAACAGTTTCATATAGAAGAAATGCTTAATTCTTCAAATTCTGAAATTCAAATCAAAATTGTAAATAGAATTATGAATTACAATCCCGAAGGCTGGAATTAACCAAGCCTTTCAATCAAAATTAACATAACCCTTAAATTAAGATTGGCAGGGGCTTGAGGGTTTGAATATAACTGCATTTTTGGAGAATCATTATTCTAAATTTATGAAAACGATCATTTTTTGCTCAACAGTTTCAGAAAAGAAATGTTTAATCCTTCAAAATCTGAAATTCAAATCAAAATTACTAAATAGAATTATGAAATACAATCCGTCAAGGTTGAGATCGGCACAGTTATGCAATAAAAATTAAACACAAAAACACAAATTGGCACAAATTTAAAATAAACTAGTTTTATACTGCTGATTTTAATTACACCATTAAAATTTTGAGAGTTCTAAAAAAATTCATATTACAATCTATTAACCAAATAAATATCAACAATTAAATGAGGATTTTTAGTAGAGCTAAATCAGACTTCCTTATTGATCTCCCACGCAAAGCTCTGACAGCAGCTTTGCGAACTTTTGCAAGGAAGAAGTTTAACAGGTTGATGTTTCTCCACCATTTTTACACCTTTGACGAGGTTTCGGTTGGCGTTCTCAAGAATTGTCCAGCTAAAAAGGGCATTGTCCCAGTTCTCGAGCTTCCACTGGATCTGATTTTCTTGAATCTCTAGACTTGTTCTCACCTGCAGAAGAAGCAATTAAGGTAAATGATATATCAACCCTGCAGTTCTAAAGGATATATATATATATACTCTGCAGAAATATCTCAGGAGTAGAGTCTCACCCCGTCAGGGTTAATAGGGCGATTGTCAGGACACATGAAACCTCCAGTCGCAACATTTTGGAAAGTCCATAAATCTCCCTTTGGAACTTTCTTCCATTGCTGTCTAATCATTTTAACCCAAATTTGTGAAATAATGAATAATCAAATTGCAACTAATCTGTAAATAATGGATCGAGACAAAAACGAACCTGACTTGTATGGGCGTTATTTATATCACTCAAAACAACGATATCATCATTCTTTGAGGGATCCAGCCCCAATTTCTGGCCACAACTTTTGCTGGTGATGGTAAACGTTTCTTCCAAACAACTATTTTGCCCACCCTCCATGACCAGGAAAAGAAGTTCAGGAGTCTCCCAACTTATTCAATAAGACAAATCAATTCAGGAAATCAAACTCCTTATGCTCTGCTTAGAGCAATTTTATTACAATCCTTCCTCCCACAGTAGAATTGATGTATGTATGGATGCAAACAGGCAAGAAACAGCTGTGCAATTATAGAGCAAGAAACGTGGCTAATTGAATTGGCAGTTTAGCAACGCGTCACCAACTATCAGATTTCTTCAAAAACTACTAGCTATAACTTTCATTACTGCTTGACTTCATCCATTCTAAAACCAGGATAATGGTCGTCCCCCTTGGAAAATAATTTCCTTCGTCTGACACAGGTGTAATTTTCATAAAAAAAATAAAATTTGAGTTTGAACACAGATTGAGACCAGAAGAAGGAGCACCATTACCGGGGGAACACGAAAAACAAAAACTAGGTCCCTATCTTTCCACATCAACAGTATTCATTGTTCAAAGATTTTTCCTTGGATATTATCCACTTCTCCATTTTTTTTTTAATGAAATAAAAATTAATAATAGTATTTTAAGGTATTATAAAATGGTATACATAGAATTTTAAAAGTTGTTTTATTGATTGTTCGGTCAATAGAGATCTAAATATTTATGGATTATTTGATAGTATCTTTAGGTATAATATATGGGTATAATAATTTTAAGGATTTAAGAAAAAAAAATATTTAGAAAATATCATTAATTTATTAAAATGATGATTTTCAAAGACATTTAAAAATGATTTAATAAATATTAAATCATAAAAGAATTAATATATAATTTTCTTTTGGAGACATATATCTTTCCAATAACATTATAGTTTTTAATACATTATGTAATAAGTCACATTAAGAATACATTATTCTTAGCAATTAAAAAAAATCATATATTTGTCTCTCTTTTTTAGTATGATACTCATTATTAAATGTATTGAATCACTTATTGAATGCATTTGAATGTTTAATCTTTGTCTATTATTATCATTCTTATACAATTGCAGTGAGTTGTGAAATAAAAATTCAAGATAATAATTTTATGAATTGGTACAAGACCCTTATATGATATTGAAATTGATAATTCGACATCAAGGCATTATGAACACTAAGGGATAATGATGAAATTACACCAATATTGTATTAACATCTCAAATGAAAAGAGTTGATATGTTTCTTTTTTATTGAACCACCTTCCTAATTAAATTATTTTGACACTACCATAACAAGTTTTATTTTATCTTAACATAGACAAATGTGTGACTTCATGTGCTTCTTCTATTAAAAGAAATGAATACAATCATTCAAAATATAACTTATGATTGTGACTAATTCTAGATGAATAGTGATTCAACTTATATATATATATTCATTTTTAATGTTGTTGCACATGTTAAGAATATTCCTCATAGACCCCTTAGTGTGCTCTTCAAATATATTTAATATTTTTGATACCACAAATAACATGAAAAAATTTGTCCACAATAAAAGTAATCCAAACATCAAAGGATGACTCCTATCAAATTTGAATTTAGCAATCAAAGTTGACAAATATAATGTTCGTCCAATTGAAGCCACCAAATATTTTATATATGTTTTTGATAAAATAAGCAACAAACTAGGGTGTTGAACCCTTAAAATAAACGGCCCCAAGGGTAGATCAAAATAGACCAACAATAGGCTCTTAACAACACATCAACAACATTAAGGTTCAAAGTTTTTTATAAAAAACTAAACAGAGCGGAGAAAAAATTGAACTAAGAAAAAAGTCGTCCCTAGTCCTCTATAAGGAACTTGTACAAATCCACATAGTTAGTATTAGTGATGCCCCCCATATCTTTTCCATGACAATTGAAGTCCATATCCTGCAAGACACACATCGTGGTAATTGACCTATGCATAACTTTAGAGCTGAATCGAAAAAAGACTTTCAACTTTCCTTCTAGTTCTTCCACTTTGTTCTTAAAAGCAAGCAAGCATATCTATAGCAATTTGATCATATTTAGTGCATCCTTTCTAGTGAAAGGAAGTCGTGATCACATATGCAACTTCCTACACTAATCTAAGTAAGAGTGAATAGCAAAACTTTCATTTTAACACCTTTAAACAGTTGCATTAATGAGAAACACATAGGAATAGTGAAATATAACAACTTGATGTAAGTTTAGATCTAAGAGAATTTCAACAACATAACGGTATGAGAAACACAACATAATGGAAGAAAGATAGATAGAATGGAAGGGACAACGATATACGTGGGGAAAACCCTTTCGGGTAAAAAACCCCACCTTCCAAAAGCACAATACCAATGTATCACTTCAAAAGAGAGTTACAATACACCCCAAGCACAATGCTTCTTCAACAAATGTTTCACACCAAACATATGTTTAGGATTCAAACCGTTTGCACTTCAATACCTGCAAACAAACTATGCATTCTACAATGTAATGCATCCTATTTATAGGAGATACAAGCTTTGAGAGGCTTCTAGAAGAGTTTAGGCATCCAAACCCATGTGGCAATAATAACTCATTCCATAAGCATGATTTGGACACCTGTACAACATTCTCTTACATTTCTTACAATTGCCATAACATGCCAAACCTCTCTCCAAGCTTGGGCACCTAAGTCATGCTTCTAGTGGGTTATGAAAAAACCTTACAAATGTCATATAACATGTGTCCTAAATTTTTTTCACACTTACAACACATTCAACATTCAAAGAATAAGTCAAACATGACTATCACACTTATTCTTTCACACTTTTTTCATATCCCACTTAAGGCACCACACTTTCTCCATTCAAAATATACCTTATGATGCGTCATGGAATATGACACCACTTGTCCTAGGTCCATGATTCCAAGATGGGATGCCTACCTCCACATGTGATGAATATGTGTCATACAGTCACCTCCAACGGGGATGGCACCCAACTAGTGGGTCCCACTTAATGACATGACATTGTAGGAAATTAATTAAAACAAATAAATACAATAATAATTCAATAATTCAATGTTAGAACTCTAAGGTTGAAACACCTTATTCCCAAAAATCTCCCACTTGTTGAAGACCTGTCAAGAGTCAAATTAAATCAACGGCTTAGGGCCCCAAGGCCCATGGATTCGAAACACCATCTGAACTTTTTTGTGCTCACTGGTTTCGTCAATGTATTTGCAACATTCATCAAAGTATCAACCTTCTCTAGGTTCACCTTTCCATCTTCTATCATATCACAAACAAAGTTATACTGTACATCAATGTGCTTTGTTCTAGCATGGAAGGTAGGATTCTTTGCTAAGCATATCACACTTTGACTATCGCAACAAACAATAATTTGTCCTGCATCTAAACCAATATCAGAACATAATCTCTTAAGCCAAATGGCTTCCTTACAAGCATGAGTGGTTGCCATATACTCTACTGCTTCTGTCGTGGACAAAGCAACTACAACCTGTCGCTTATCTAACTGATAACACCACCAAGCATCATAAATACATAACCACTGGTGGATCTTCTACTGTCAATGTCACCTGCCCAATCTGAATCCACATATCCTCGAATGCTCACAGAATGTTGAGGTCCGGTAGGATAACCATAAAAACACAAGGAATCTCAGAAGTACCTCATAAGTATCTGAACACTCTCTTAATTGTATCCCAATGCACCCGTCCAAGATTAGCCATGAAACAACTAAGGACTCCCACTGCTTGGGCAATGTCTGGTCTCATACACACCATTGCATACATTAGACTGCCAACTGCACTTGCATATGGTACTCTAGTCATTTCTTCCATCTCAGTAGGAGACATTGGATAATCATTCACATAAATCTTTGTCCCTTACATCATAGGAACAACTAACTAGCTGCAATCTACCATACTGAATCTCTCCAACACCGAGTTCACATACTTGCTTTGGCTTAACCAAAGCTTTTTGTTAGCTCTGTCTCTTATGATTTCCATTCCCAAAATGTACCTAGTTGAACCTAGGTCTTTCATTTCAAACTATGTTGACAACTAAAACTTCAAATCTAAAATCATACTTTTACCATTCCCAATAAACAACATATCATCTACGTATAAAAAAATAATGAGAATGCAACCACTATCAGTTTTAAAATATACTCAATGGTCATATTTAGATCTTTGAAACCTCAATGAAAACACATAAGTATCAAACTTCTAATACCACATTCTGGGAGATTGTTTCAAACCATAAAGAGACTTCTTCAGTTTGCAAACCGAATTTTCTTTACCTTTTACAATGAAGTGCTTTGGCTATGACATGTATATCTCTTCCTCCAAATCACCATGAAGAAATGTTGTCTTCACATCCATCTGTTCTACTTCTAAATTGTATGTTGCTACAAGTGATAACAGGGTAAGTGCACAAAGTTGAGTCCACGAAATGTGGAAGTTTTTTCCTTAGCCAAAAAAATGAAATCGACATTGCAAAAACAAGATCTCGATTTTTATAAACGAGATCCTGATTTTTAAAAATTGGGATCCAGTTAGCTTCGGGATCCTGAGCCTAAATGTAAAACAAGATCCTGCTTTTTAAAAATTGGGATCCCGTTTGTTAAAGGGTCCTGAACTGACGAACAGGGAATGGGATCCCGATTAGTACGAAACTCAGGATCCCGTTTTGTAAAAATTGGGATCCTATTTTCTAATGGTATTTTTTTTTTAAATGAACAAACTGCATTTTACCAGCGCACGGGATCCCGAGTTGTGAGCGACAACGACCTCCACAAACAATCTCCAGGTACCCATCCACCCCCATTTTTTTGCATTTTTTGCATTTTTTATTGAAATTGTCAATAGAATAACTGCATTTTAGCATTTGCTGATTTTAAGAAAGAATTTTATTTCTTGTTATAGTAGAAATGAGGAATTGTAGAAATAGATGAAAAAATGCAATGAAACCTGAAGATTTCTGAATAGAAATGAAAAAATGAACCTTGAATTGTATTTTAGAAACAAAATTTAGCTTTTGAAACCTAAATTGTTCGATCAAACAAAAAAAAAACATATTTGAAAACCCAAATTGAAACGAAACAAAAAAAATTACATTTCAAAACCCTAGAAATTGAAATGAAATAAAAAAAATTGCATTTAGAAACCCTAATCAAGCTTTTTGAAACCTTGAATTCAAATCAAACAAAAAATTGATTTGAAACCCTAGTTTGAAATGAAACAAAAAAATTGCATTAAAAACCCTAATTGCTTAGATTGAAACCCTAAATTGAATTGAAACAAAAAAATTTGCTAAAACCCTAAATTGAAATCAAACAAATCATTTTGATTTTGAAAACCCTAATTTCAAGCTCAAGAAAATATCATTTGCATTGCTTAAATGTTTTAAATTTCATTTGCATTGTATGGAGAAAACGATATGTTAAACTTTAGTTTCAATGTTAAATTATAATTAGATTAGAAAACAATATGTTAAAGAATAGTTACAATTCATAAATTTTATCAATGTTTGTTTGCAAATTTAGTTAGCAAATTCGTAAATCCAAGTGTACAATCAATTTCCAATTGGCACTAACTTGCAAGTCCATTATTCCAAGGGTCACCCAAACTTCACCATAAGTTTGCTAAACCCTAAACCCTGAACTCTAAAATCTAAACCCTTAACACTAAAGCATTCATTTTGTCTTAGGACCTTAAAATGAAATTTGGTTGCCTTAAAAAACCCTCTGTCTGTCATTTTGTCCATCCAGTAGAGATTTTTGTAATGTTTTCACTTATTGGAACACATAATATAAAACCTTTTGGTTTCTACAAGTTTATGAAGAGTGGATGATCACTCTCTATGACACCTACATGATCAATAGGGATCTAAATCATTGGAAGAAAACTTTATTCTATTATATCCACAAGATAGGAGAGCACGAGTGAAAGTGATATGGGTTTCTTTCATTGGAGATACCTAGAATTATGTAGGTTCAATGTCAAGAATGGGTCTATTTGGTAGATTTATGAAAACTATTATGAATATCTAGAATACCATAAAAGTATAATTATAGCAATTCCATTTGGAAACACTTGGGTATATATCATATGAAATTTTAGTAAGGTGTCTATTATAGGAGTTGATAATACATGGAAAGAGGTTTGTATGGGAATATATGTATTAAGAAACACATACTATGACCTCTATAGGATTTTTAAGATGTGATCCTAGATAATAATCCACCCATCCTTGCTCATGGGATATATCTCGACACATTTCATCCCCTACCAGGAGGAATGCATATCCAATACTTGATCACACCTCAAATAATGAGAAGGTATAGACCACGCAGATTCATTAGAGTGGTCACAATAATTGGAGTCATGATTAAAGGAGAAATTATTATTGATCCTTTTATAAAAATGAGATTTATTTTGGAGAAGGATGAAAATATTTAGGATTCTTGTATAGTCATCACTTTACTAATAAACATAGAGAGGCAAAATGAGATGTATCTTGCATAATGGGTTCTTTAGCAATTAAGGGAGATGATAACCAAAAAATTACCTATATTTTGATACTATATAGATGGATGTGGAAGGATAAAAATGCATCAATAAGGAGACCAATATGGAACCATTTAACACCTAAGGTACCTATTACATGGGAAAGGGGGGAGGTACATGATGATAGGTTGGAGGAACTAGGCTATTATTACAATAGAGAGAGGATGAGGATTCATATTATGCTCCTATAAATAAGAGGTCAATTTAGAAGATTAAGAGAACTCTAATAACAAAGGAAATAATTCTATAGAGGGAGTGAGTGGGATTGTTGAAAATATACAAGGAGAGAGGTGAAGGTCCCAACACCTACATAGAGTCCTACACGAAATATACCAATCTAGGTACTTCCTAGAAGGATCAAGATCCATGTGACTAGCCTCTTTTTATTTTTGTATCTTCTACATATGTATATTTATTTCTTTATTATGTGATTAAAATTATGTATGGTATAATTTATTAATAAGTGATTACAAGTATAATAAGTGAAAACACAAGAAAATGTTCTTCACTAACTTGCAAGTTCATTATATTCCAAGGGACACCAAAACTTCACCCTAAGTTCCGTAAACCCTAAAATCTAAACCCTAAACACTAAAGCATTCATTTTGTCCTAGGACCTTAAAATGAAATTTGGTTGCCTTAGGCAACTCCACCAAATTTCATTCCCTTAATCCATGCAATTTTTTCGTAAGATCTTACTACATAGACCCCCTTAAGCTATCCTATTACCCTAAACCCTAAACTCTAAACTCTAAACCCTAAACCCTAAAAAAATTATTTTTTCTTAGGCTCTTAATGAAATTTGGTTTCCTTGGGCAGCTTCACCAAATTTTATTCACTTGAGCCATGTCATTTTGTCCTAGGACCTCACTAGACATAGATCCCCTTAAGCCATCCTATCACCCTAGAAACCATAAATCGATTTCTTAAGGGGTCCTAATATGACATTTCTTAAGGGGATCAAATAAGTTCTCAAAATTTGGTGAAGTTTCCCAAGGCAACCAAATTTAACGATAATAAGATCGTGCAAGACTATAATATGAATGAGATAAATCATGATCTAAGTTGATTAATTTACGGTTTAGGGTGATAGAATGGCTTAAGGGGATCTATGTCTAGTAAGTTCCTAGGACAAAATGAGATGGCTCAAGTGAATAAAATTTGGTGAAGTTGCCTTGGACCTTAATGAAATTTGGTTGCCTTGGGCATCTTCACCAAATTTTATTCACTTAAAATCCATGTCATTTTGTACTAGGACCTTACTACATAGATCCCCTTAAGCCATCCTATTACCCTAAAACCGAAATCCTAAACTCTAAACCGTAAACCCTATAGCATTCATAAATTGTCCTATATTAATAATTAATTGTATTTTCATTCAAGTAACATGCCTTAGACATAAATGAGGCTTACATATTTTATCATTTGTATTCAATTAGGCCATTTATATTGAATGGTTTAAAGGTATTTCCTAAACATGTATCTTACATTTTGAAATTACAAATCTAATGCAGGTTCACTCATATCTTAAAGATCACATGGATCGATTCAATAATATTCGCAATCCACCTCCACACCATCCATATCCACCACCTCCACCTCCACCTCCACCCACTCCACCTCATAACCCCCCACCTCCACCACCTAAAATTGATGGTGCTCGTTTGCAAGCACGAATCAATGCCAATGTTAGAACCATCCAAGATCAAATCAACATTATTGAAAATGAAGAATGTGTCGCACCACCTATGAGGATGTTTGCATCTAGGATACAAACCCTTGTTGATGTTGTCAGGGTTATGGATGGGATCTTAGATGAGCATCGAAAATGGCTAGAGGAGAGGAGAACTTCGATTCTGAAAAGGAAAACACAAAGAAATGAAGAGATGCAGTAGAGAGCCACAATAGTTTCTAAATTAAGACAATGATCTTAAATAGTTATGAATTTATGAATTTGGTGAGCGATGGATATTTTGTGTGATGAATTTATAAATTTGGTTGGATGGATATTTTTAGTGATGAATTTATGATTTTGGTTCTAGATGGATATTTTTAGTGACATGAATTTATGAATTTGGTGGAATTTATGAACTTATAATGATGAATTTATAATAGTATATATTTTATGACTATCTACTAGATCATGATTTCTCCTATTGGAAAATTGTAATATATATATGTGTGTGTGTGTGTGTGTGTGTGTGTGCTAGACTTTTTGTGTGAATGTTTCAAGTTTATTGTTTAGTATGTACACATGTATTAAAATTGCATATAGTTCTTAAATTTTGAAATTTGTATGTATGTACATAGTTTAGTTTAATGATGTATGCATGCAAATTATGCATCGCATTTTTTTATTTTAAATGTATGTACATGTTAAATTTTGAATTTTGTATGCACATGCTCAAGTTCAATCAATGTACATATGTGTGTTTCAATTTTATATGATCTTAATATATGTATGCACATCCTATTTAAACAAATTTGCATGTGTGTTTCAAATTTAACTATTTCTTGTAATTTTGAAGTTTGTATGTTAATTTTGTATAATTTAATGCAGGTGCACATTTATATCTCATATCATGGATGATTTTAACATTGATGATATCATCAATCCACCACCTCAGCCACAACCACATCCACCTCCTCCTCCACCTCCCCCTCCACCTAATATGCCACCTCCAACACCTATCACATCTTGTAATACCCCTCATGTTGTTGTTTGGACTTGATACTTTTTATGGATTTGTTTGACACTTTGAGACTTTGATAGTAACTATTTGTTGGTTGGATTGGTTGATTGGATAGTTTAGACTACTTGATGACTATGCTACGTTATATGATGACATGGATATTATGATATGACATTATGGTTGCATTTGATTTGGTAATGTTTAATTTGATGCAGTAGTATATTGTGAGGCAATAGATTAGTAATTATTTTATGATGATATGATGTGATCAGTATAGTTTAACAATGCTATTTTATACTTGATGTTGTAGTTGTTATTATAGCTTTGGTGAGGGGACAATGTAGGACCACTTGTTTGCGAGTGCCCTGCTATGCTGCGATTCCTTCTCACGATGTGATGCATTTGTTTATACATATATATATATATATACATGTTGTATACAACCTTGTTTGTATGCTAGAATTGCAGGAACAAAGTCTCGATTCCACTTGCTTCAGCAGGATAGGGCGAGCATCAAATTAACCCAACGAGCATGAAGTTGAAACATAGATGACAAGGAAGTCACCCTGTCCCAAGTTTGTCAACCCATTATGTGTCTAGTGGTATTGTGCGTCTTTGACCTTAGTCATTTTTGCATTTTATGATAGTTGTTTTATGTGAGTGTATTTATGTTATTTATTTTACGTTGGTGTTGTAGTATGATGTAATTTAAATAATTAAATGATTAAAATAAATGTTAAAAATAAATTAAAAGTTAGGTGATTTATTAAAGATAAATAAATTGAAAAGTGTAATTAATATTATTTAAAGTTGTCATTTAGATAATTTAATGGAAATAGCAAGTTGAGGATAATCAATGGAATAAAATAATTAAATGAGTTAAAATGTGTGAATTGTAAGTATAAATTAGCAAAATTGAAATTAAAACAAAAAAAAGTGCAGTTCGAATAGAAAAGAAATAAAAGAATAAAAGGACCAATGAATGTTGAGATTTTTGGTTGAAAAAGTTGGTGAAGAAATAGAAAATTTCTATTCATCCTGATTTTTAAGTTTTCGAAAATATAAGAGGTTATATTTTTATTTAATAGCAAAAATGAGAGGTTTTCATTCACGGGAAATTTAATAGAAGCTTCAAAAAATATTTAGTTCGGTAAAAAAAATTTGGAATCCTCTTGGGTTTCTCTATGAAAAATTGTTTCCCTTTCATTATCTTGGGGAAAAGGCTCTTCTGAATAGAAAAAAAAATAGATAAAAAGTTGGATCAAAGAATCTGGTGGAGACATTCTGTAGAAGGAAAGGGAGCTCTTCGAAAAGGCTGGTTCGAATCAAAGGAAAGCTTCATCAACTTCTCAACAAGCATAGGATTCTAGGTTCCTTTATTGATCTTTATTGCTTGTTAAATTTTGAAATGGCAAATATGTTGTTCTGTAAAAGAAAAATATTTTAGGGTTTTTGAATTTATTGGGTATTAGATAAATGAAAGGAATATATTGTTGAGTCTCTGAAAATGTTCTGTATTTTTATAATTTTGTTTATAGGGAAATTGATTTCCTCTCTGAATAAATGGATTTTATATATATTCATATATATATATATAAATATATATACATATATATATATACTTGTGAAAAAATATATATATGCATATATGCATATATATATTATATATATATATAAATATATATATATATCATAAATCTCTACTGGAAGTGCTTGGAAAAATAGGTATATATAAATATATATATATATATACTCACTCACAGAAGTATATACATACATATATATATATATATATAAAAAATTACCAATTTCGAATTTTGATGGGCCGAATTTTTATTTATGGTCGGCATTGTTGTTTTATTTTTTTTGATCTTAATGAGGTTGAGGGGGGGACGGCTGGGCTGTACCCTTCCCTCCTCCCCATAAGGCTGCGTTGGGCTGCCCACAACAATTCTACGGATTGCTGTGCACAGTCCGCGTATGGTAGGGTGGTTATGAAATTTTATTTAATGTTTATATATATATATATATGTATTTAAATGGGTTTTTTTTGCACAGGTACAATTTAGTCACCCATAAATTAAGCAGATCAAATTTATTTAATAAATTATATAAAACAAAATTTTTATATATACATATATATATTATATATATATATATGAAATATAAATGAAAAGATATATTGATTCTTTTATGATTGTGAAATTATAAATTATGACTGTGATGGATAATGGAAACAAGTTATTTATATATGTCAGAATTATTATTGCACTTTTATTTCAAATTATATTAAAGAAAGATGGAGACTAGTAAATGGAATAAATGAATTGTTTAACATTGTGTGAAAATTATTATGTTATTCTATTTGTAAATCAACTGGACTTCTTTATTTCATTAGGTCATTGTTTTGGCTTTTTCGATGTAGGAATCCAGTTTGCTTTAGGAACCCGCTTAGGGATGTTGTGAACCTTAGGCTTCCAGAGGCATGAGATAATTGTTAGTCAAGGTTCCTATTTTTATGTGCTTTTAGTGTGGCAAGTTATTTGGGATCATTGTTTTGAAAGGGTTGTATGGGTTTTTGTTGAGACTCTGGTTATGTGCTTTTAGCGAGATGGGTAATGCCTCGCATGTTTTCTATTGAGATTTAATGTTCGTCCTATGTTGGTACAACCCTTGTTTTGGTTATGTTTTGGGTCTCTAGGGAGAGTGGCTCTTCGTGGGGGCCAGCGCCTCAAATAGGAGGAATGGCCAGGATAACCCACGTAAGAGTTAGGTTAAAAAGTGAAAATCTAATAAAAGAATGTAGGGGGATGGGTAGTAATAACATTAATAAGATAAATTTGGGATACCTCATCTATCCATTAGGGATTTCACAGACTAATGGTAGAATGAGAAGGTCATGGTTGGCAAGGTTGTTACCTCGTCTTCATGAGAGGTTAACGGTTCCGCATGAGTCACCCTATGGGGCCGACACCTCAAATAGGATGAAGGGCCAGGATAACCATAGATGGGAGCTGACGCCTCAGGTAGCCTGGATCAGCCGGTGCTTGGTGGAAGGGCTAGGATAACCCATGTAGGACTATGCGATGACACTCTCCACTAGTTGCCCTTATGCTTTGTTTTCTTGCTTGCCTCTGGAAATGAATTATGGTTGTTGCCTTTGAATTATTTATGATGTGGTTAATGGTCTTGTGTTATTGTGATTGGTTCTTGGTTGTTGTTCGTTTATGATCTATGTACTCTCATGTTATTGCTATTGGAGTTACAGTTACTTTGTTACTGTTATTGGAGTTTAGTTTAGTTGGCATCCTTGGTCGTGGTCACTTCCTTGTCACCTCCGAGCACGGGGGGGTGGGTTTTTTCTAAAACCCACGCAGTCGGGTGGAACGTGCTCCGCACCCCGTTGGGTTCCCCATCAGCGTTCATTCTACACAGTATCTGCCAGATGGAGCTTGTACCTGATGTTCATAATGTATTTCTGACATTCTTTGTATGATGTATCTATCCCACATGTATGGGATATTTTGATGTAACTCATGTATATGAACATGTAATGTATTAAAAGATGATGTAATGTAAATGCACCCTTGTAATCATTCATGATTTATGAGATTTATTATGGTTTGGTATCATGTGATCTATTTATATTTATTCTTATGAATGAATGGATGTTATCTCTTGCAAATGGTTATTTTAATGTCTATGATGAATGTAGAGTTAGTTAAGTTATTTAGCTTTATATGAATCCTTCGTTATGGGTTGGTTTTATGCAATGTGACCTTGTGTGCCCCAAAGGACTTAGATGTTTGAGATGTTTATCATACAACGTAATGATATATATAATGGTACTTTATATGTACTTGATATGTTACTTTGTATTTAAATAAAAATAAAAATGTGTGCTTAGTAGTTGTCCTTTGGGGTTTGCACGATGGACATTACACATCTGATGAGGCTTGCTTGCGAGCATGCATAAACGATTAGGTTGCATCCATACAAAGTCAAATCAATGCTATGCAGAGTCAAGCATTGATTCCACCACATGTGAGACGTTTTGCATCTGCGATGCAAAAATGTTGTGGATGCCATTAGGACCATTGATTTTGATCTAGATAGGCATCGACGAGACAAAACAGATGAGACAATTTTATGCTGACGATCTCTCTTACAAACAAATTTTAGACCTTAAAATAATGAAAGCCCACCTAGTCCCTACTTTCTCAACCCTGTTACTCGACAACCCATTCCTCCCAACAAATCTAGAATATCCATGAGGTGGTGCATACATCCACAGATGAGTGCACATTTTTGGGATCAATGGTATATAGTTTTTGATAGTCCCCCACACGCTAATTGGGAGTGCCCATTGTATTTTTTGAGAAAACTATATGTAGAGTTTGTTATGGGGCAAAAGCCCTATTATTTTTATTTTAAATCATTTCAGGGTGTTGGTGGCGGCATGCCACAATAGAGGTTAGGGGCAAGGGTTGATCCCCAATGCCCCGTGCATGCGCAACCCCTTGTTGTTGCTCTTGGTCCTCCCATTCTCGCACCTGTTCATCATCGAGTTGTGGTCTTGACATTAGGTTCCCTTAGTACACTCGTAGGAGACCTTGATCAACATGCTTCTGCGATAGTGGGTGGGGAGCATAGAGACGATGATGATGGAGGATTTTTTTATGGAGCTGGTCCGAGTACCACTCCAGGAGTGTTGAGGCCCGTCCCCATGTATGTACTAGTTGTCATCAAGTATGCTATGGACCTGATCAGGCCACACCTAGTTCAGGTGGACATGGAGATTCTGGTGGTTCATCTGGTCCCATCAGTTCATTTGTAGAGTTTCTTACAGCAGACCATCACCCTGAGGACACTGTGACACAGGTATAAATATGCATCTACACATTCATTTTATAAGAATTTTGATGAATGTATATATCAAAGAAAAGTTTGCAATACATTTTAACAATCAAACTATTTAGTGTACATATGACACAAACGATGGAGCAATCATTCATTCCATGAGTACATACATTGACACCAGTCCTACTCGGCAACCCTTATGGGGTATTTTGATTTCAATTTTTAAAATTATATATGAAATGATTTTTAACTTGAGTTTTAAATTTATAATTGAATCACATATATGTTTGAAATATTTATGTTGGTTTAGGCGAGTCAATCGGCTTCCACGTCGATTCCACCCGAGGGATTGTCGAGCACTCCTCCATGATCGGGCGTTGTAGATCAGGGGCATGTACATTTATATTGTAAATTGTTTAAAGTTTACATTAGTATAGTTACAATTATGAATTTTGAAATCACTATATATGAAATGTGCATGTACACTTGAAAAATATTATAAGTGTTAAATGTTTATGTATGTATGTCTAGGTTGATACCACAATGAGAATGGGCATCGGGCAAACATTAGATGTTGCGGCTACTCGTGAGGCCTCTGATTTTCAGGTTGTTTAAAAAAAATTCTACACAAAATGTGCAAACTTGAATATATATATATATAAACCTAATTCAAGTATACATGCTTTAATTTTGATCTTGTAGGACTTTGTTAGTGCGACTTTTAGCCCTGACCCAGACATAGTTACACCTCTAGGAAGACATACAGAGCAAGCTCCAGATCAAATGGTAATTTAATTTTTTTATTATATTTAAAGTCAATTATAAATTATATATTTTGAATATAACTTTAATTTTAAATTTTAAATACAATATATATAATATGAGCTAATACATGTTTTAAATTCCTTTTCTTTTATAGCATGAGACACATCTTGTAGTTGAGCATGTATAGACAGGTCCTGGAGAAGAGGGTGCACAACCTCAGAATACGATACATTTAAATATGATAAATTATAAATTAAATTGAATTAAATCATTTTTAATTGTAGACTTGTACATCTAATTTTAACTTTCTTTGTCTTGTTTATGTAGATTGATTCAGAGAATTTAGAGGTTGCTTTAGGTGCACCAGAGCATCCAGACCCAGATATGATGGTAATTTAATTTTATGATGAATTATAAATTAAATTGTCATTAAATCATTTTTCATTGTCTTACATCTGATTTCATCTTTCTCTTGTACATAGTATTTCAGGTCATTTGCATAGTCCGCATGGCGTGAAGAGGTCTCTTGATTATAGAGACAATACATGACCTAGAAACATGATTTTATGGGTTATATTTGTTTATTTCATGGACTATATTTCTGGTTTGTCATGTACTCTGTTGGACTTTATATTTCATGGATCAAGTACTTAGTTGGACTTTAGTTCATGGGTTGTACTCTGATGGACTTTATTTCATGCGCTTAATATATTGGTTTCATGCACTTAATATGTTACATAAATTATGGACTTTATTATTGTTTGAAATTTTAATTTACACATGTACATTTATGCATTTTATGTTCATAGTCAAGACATTAATATAGGACATTAATGTGAAATTAAATATAAATATGAAATTAAAGTTGAAATTAATAGGACATTTTAATATTTATACTTTACAAATTTAGTGATCTCATACATGATATACATGATATATACATTCAATAATTAGTGATAATTAGTCAATGAACTTATTCAATTCATGTCAATCAATAATTAGTCAATAAATCATAATTTACAAACAAAAGCAATCCGTTTATATACTAGAAAGGATAAAATTTTAAGAAATAAACAATACCATAGAAGATTAGAGAATAAAAGCATGAATAATTTCTATAAATAATAGCATCCAACACTAATTTATAAGCTGTCAAAACAAATAATGACATCCAATACTAATTTATAAGTTGTCAAAACAAATAATGGCATCCAATACTAATTTATAAGCTGTCAAAACAAATAATGGCATCGAATACTAATCTATAAGCTGTCAAAACAAATAATAGCATCCAACACTAATTATAGGTTGTCTTAAGGGGATGTCTTAAGGGACGTCTTAAGGGGATCAAAGAAGAGTATAATTGAGTATAAATATTAAGTGATATTAACAAGTATTATAAGTTTTAGGGCGAGTCATCATAACAAATGATATAATTAAGTATAATATTTAGGATATGTGCTAATACAACACATCTTAAGGGGATGTCTTAAGGGGTCTTAAGGGGATGTCTAAAGGGGTCATAATACAACATCTTAAGGGGATGTCTTAAAGGATCATAATACAACGTCTTAAGGGGATGTCTAAAGGGGTCATAATACAACGTCTTAAGGGGATGTCTTAAAGGGTCATAATACAACGTCTAAAGGGGATGTCTTAAGGGGTCATAATACAATGTCTTAAGGGGATGTCTTAAGGGGTCTTAAGGGGATTTCTTAAGGGGATGTCTTAAGGGGTCATAATACAACGTCTTAAGGATATAATGGATTTAACAATAATGTATGCATGATATTTAGTGATTATACAATCAAATATAAAGTTTCAAAGTAGGAAAACATGCACATTTAACAAACAAAATATATAGAATATCAATTTTGATACATAGAAGTACATAGAGTATGTTTAATTTTGTAAGTATGTATGTACATATATGGCATCTCAAAACAATGTTTACAAAAATTGGATATGCCATCTCAAGAACATCTCAAACTCGTGCCTAGAATGTAGTAGGTCTTCACACCACCTGATATCAAAAAGGTACAAGCAATATCAATGAAATCATCAAAACATACATATTTTAATTTATATAAAACTATCTATATGTACACAACTCAAGTACCTGCATTTAAAAGTATTCCACACATGTGTGTAGGTTGAATCTAGGCATCCTCTCCTTTTTGTTTCAAAGTATGAGATCAATGCAATGATGGCTTAAGGATACAAAAAAGGATAATAAATCAATTTTAACTATTAATGTACAAGCAATATCAATATGTAATCGAAACATGTATTTAAATATAATTTAACTAATAATTACCTATTTTTAACAAGTATTCCATGTTGTCTAGGTTGAATCTGCATGGACTAGATCCTTTTTGTGATTATGCCTTGAGGATCTATAAAAGGACAATTTAAATCAATTTCAACTAATAACACACTTGACCAATATCGAAACATGTATTTAATGTATTTAAAAAGACAATATAAAACTAAAACTATATTTACCTATATTTACTTATTCCATTGTACCATTTGCATCCTCTCTTTTTTGCAATGCATCTATGATTTCCTCATGCCCTTCCATAGAAATTGTCCATAGAACTTTATTTGAAGGTCTTCCACGATACCGATCTAGTTTTATATTTGTTGCCACCACCAAATGTGAATAATGTATAATCTTTTTATGTGTTTCATAATCTTCAAATGCAGGTAGACCATTCTTCCTTGTTAGGTATTTTCATAGCCAAATTCCAACAACCACCACTGATCCTATTGGAAAACATGAAAACCATCATCAAATAAGTTCTTAAAATTTTCTTCAGGGGATCAAAGACTTGTTCTAAAAAATTGCTTAAGGGGATCAAAAACTTGTTATCAAAATTTGCTTAAGGGGATGTCTTAAGGGGATCACCGTACCTGTTGGATAATGATAGCCATCATCATCTTCTCGAGGTTCTATTAACTTATGTTTAGTTTCCACACAACAAGCCAACCAATATTCTGTTTGCTCTTCATTCCCCTCAGGTGCAACAATAACATACACATGTCCTGCAAAGAAAAATGATTTAATAACTTGCACATATCCATATAAATAATTTATTATTACAAAATAATAGTGAAATAAAATGAAATAAATTGAATTAAAATTACCTTCTTGTACAAGGTTTGAAACACGGTCATAGTCTTCAGATGCAAACACTTGATCATTTTCTTCAATAGTTCTTTCATATTGATCATGTGCTTGTGCAGGTGTCAACGATCTTTGCTCCCACTGTTCAACCCATTATGTATTTTCACATGCTTCCCAATCTCCTGAGATACAAAACTGGAAAAAACATGCAAGCTTCCTTGTCCAAATAGTCCATGTGCTTGCAATCGAACTCCTAAATGAATGCCATTTAGTAGATCCACTGATTGTCTCACAGTCAACTCTAGGTACAATGTTCTCTTTTTCAACCAACCAAAAGAATCAATGAACTATAGAGTACTCACTCGAACTAGGTGCAAATAATCTTGTATTACACCAATCCACAATCCCACGTGCATCTTTAAATTTTATTGCATCCTCAAATTTTAATTGTTCTCTAGCAAGAATTCTTTTGACACACGCACCAACTCCATCATGTTCTCCTTTACCATGCCCAACTTAAAAAAAACTCCATATATGTTGGACATTAAGTTCCTTGTGAACCCTACTTAACCAATAGAACATTTGAGCATTCTTGAACTGCCTCGTACAATTATCTGACCATATGAGGTGTTCTTTCATCTTGGATTCCTCTTTCTCTTAAATTTCTATAAAATATACTAAAACAGTATTGAACAAACTTTGACGAGTGTAACCGATTGTCACTCAAATAAAAATGATACTCCCTCAAAACTTTTCTATCATCCTCAGTGCTATCATCTGCATGTCTATAAACAATATGGACAAACATAGCTACTTGCACTGAATTATAATACTGTGATTGAATTTCCTCTTGCGGAGTGAGAGTATAATTCTCCACAAAATCAACCACTGAAAGTATAGTACCAATTGGAAATGTGTTTCTACATGCACGAAATTGGCTATCAAGCCATCGAGCATGTTCAAAGTGCATGAAATATTTTGGTACAATTTTATTCTTAAATTCACTCATGAATGCATGCACACTAACTTTTTTTTGTAACTAAATCACAATGCTTTCCTATTTTTCCATCTTTTAAAGAATAGTGAACTTTCTTAAATCTTTTAACATTTACTAATTGTTGTCCAAAATCATTATCAACACTTTCATGCATACAAATTCTTAAGAATGAAAGATTTCCACAGTTAATGCATTGTCTAGAAATACAAGAACTTAAATAAAACAATTTATCATTAGATCTTTCACAAAACAAACCTGAAATAAACTCCCTTATTGCTTCAGGTGGCATATTAATACCACACTCCTGTATAATCATGTTAGTATGCAAGGTACAACATATATATTGAAAAACATCATTAAAATAACAAAATTGAACATGCGTTTTACAACAACAAGATATTTGTTGCTTATTAATTTTTACATACCAGGGTTTACATTTTTCAAAAGACCTTTGACTTATTTTAATATTACCAGGTAACACTGAATCACCACAAAATTTTCTATAAAATTCAGTTTGTGTTGTATCCAATAGGTGTTTTGGGTGAGGATCGCGAACTTTGGACCCCACCCTTAATTTTAAAACATCTCTAGCATTAGATGAAACCCTAATATTATCATGCCAATATTTTTCGATCAAATATTTAATTTCAACATTCAATTTCATATCATACCTCGAGAGTTGACCATTGAAACTCCAACATTGGACGATAGGATCATTTTCTATACTTTCTCTTCTTTTTGCCGCTCTTAGCAATGTTTTAGGATGTATTTTTAAAACTTCACTAATATTGCTTACCATTCTTTTATTCAAAGTTGCTTTATTAACTATAGCAGTTGTTATAGCTCTTCTTGCTACATTTTTATCTTTAGATCAACTATTTTTCCCAATAGATTGAATGGAACTAGCAACAGTAGACATAACATGTTTTAATGATTGATCTTTTCTTTTTGGTTTAACATAAAAGCCTAACCTTTTCATTACTTTCCTCATTTTTTGCATTCTCATCAATTGCATCATTAGTTGACATTGAAATGCAATTTTTTTATGATAAAAGAATTTGTTGTATATTCTATTCGCATGTGTTCTTATTTGCCTCCAAGAAATTTGACCAGGAAGATTATCGAAAACACCACTTCCAATTTTAAAAAAGTATTTTCATTAAATTCAACATCACATTCTAGATTTTCATCTTCATCTTCATTTTCATTTTCATTTTCAACTTCAAAATGATTTACATTTTCATCTTCATTTTCATCAACAAAACGGTTTTCATTTTCATTTTCATCAACAAAACAATTTTTGTTTTCATTTTCAACAAAAGGATCATTCTCATTTTCATTTGCAACAAAATATTTTTCTTTTTTGTTTTCAACAAATTTTATAAAAGTTTCATCTCTTCAAATATCATCAATGTCAACATCATTAAGTCCAGCATCTTGTAAAACTTCTACATACAAATTTACCATTTCACTAACATGTGGATTTGAAGACGTACCTGGATTTTTGCATATTGAAACATTATCCATAGCATTGAAAGAGGGATTTGAAGACATAGTAAGACTTGCTTGTATAATCATATTATTCTCCAAATTGACTCCTTGCAAATTAGCTTCATCTATAACCATGGTCTCCTCAATGTTTTCATCTTAAATAGTTGTGGAATTGGATGCTCCCCCATCATTCGTTGATTTAATTCTCATTCTTCTTTATCTTTGTCTTTGTCTCTCCTTCTCTCTCTTTGCTTCAACTTCTTGAGGAGTCAATGTCTTCCTTCTCTTATTACGAGCTTTATCTCCCATGATTATAAAATTCTCAAGCACAAATGAATGTCAATAGTGAAATTCTTCAAAAAATTCAATCCAAATTGGAAGTTGAAGACCTATTAGGACAAAATTCTTCCTCTTGTGTTCCTCAAAACAAGTAGAAAACTAGCACAATTCCACTTTAAAAATTGTTTTCTTCATGCCTCCTTTGAAAAATTCAATCCATATTGCAAGTTGAAGACCTTTTGTTCCTCCAAACAAGTACAAAACTAACACATTTCCACTTCAAAAATGGTTTACATGATGCCTCCTTTGAAAAAATCAATCAAAAATCAAGTTCACCACCTGTAAAGACAATAGCTTATGAAAAATAGCTCAATTTTACTGCTCTCGGCCATACATGTGAAGTTGCAGACTTCACAGTAATTTTTGGCAGTAAATTTAAATAAAAGAAACATGATCCCATTTATTAAAAATGAGATCCTATTTTATAATCGGGATCCCGTTTCCCTATATTAAATGTGGGGACCGTTGAAAAAGGAACGAGATCCCATTTATAAAATGGGATCCCGTTTCCCTTTCAACTGTCACAACATTTAATATTAGGAAACAACATCCCGCTTTACAAAACGGGATCCCGTTTTGTAAAGTGGGATCCCATTTCCAAAAATTTGAAATTGGATTTGCTTTGTGGTTGGGTTTCTGCCTTGTATATTGGTTTGGGAAAAACATTGGGAATCCGAACCTAGGCCTTCAACCTGGTTTGACCTACAAGTTGAAGGTCCTAACAATGTCATTGAAAAATACCAAGTTTGGACATATGGCTGACGACTTTTTTTGTAGAATTTTTTGACGAAATTAAAACCCATTTTAGATGAGACAATGCAGATTCCAAATATGTAATTTAAAAAAAAATTGGATTATTTTTTCTATTTTTCAATTAATTTTTGATAAAACTGGTCCATAAACTTTGAATATCAGGGTTTTTTACTATTTTAATAACTTTTGATCAACATAACATTTTGACGAACAAATTGCACGAGAAAAAACTTCAGACAATTCTTTTCAATTTAAAAAAAATAAACAAAAAAATGATAAGTTTAGGTCATCTTGTGCATGTTGTACACGACGATTTTTCAAAACGACAAATATGCCTAATAAAAATTTAACCAAAAAAAAAATTCAATAAAAAATTACAAAAAAATATCGAGAACAAGCTTCAGTGAGTCACAAATATTTTCCCAAAAGGATTTAGAAAAATACAATAATTTAGGTCAAAATATGGATGTCGTACATGTGCATGGTATGGTAAAAGAAAAGTGACTTTTAAACAGTGGTTTTTAGAAACGCCTATTGAAACTCAATTTGTACAATTTGGGTATTGAAATAAATTACATATTTGGAAACTAGATTCCGAGTACTACATTTTATGATTAGTGACTTTTTTGAAGATTCCATCCTAAGTGCTTCAAATTTTAAGGTCAAATGTGTCAAATTCTGAAAATCAGGAAAAACACTTCCACTTTTTGGCCAAAAAGTGGACTCAACTTTTTGCCAGCACCCAACAGAAGTCAGATAGATGTTAGCTTTGCTACAGGAGAGAATATCTCCCCATAATCAATTCCCTCTACTTGAGAGAACCCCTTAGAGACCAACTATGCCTTATACTTCTCAATACTGCCATCAGGACCACACTTTTTCCTAAAAACCCATTTACAACCAACAAGTTTACGTCTAGTAGGCAAAGGTACTAGATCCCAAGTTTTGTTTTTCTTTAATGAGTCCATCTCCTCATCCATGGATTACATCCAAGAATCTGAATCGTTCATACCCATTGCCTCTCTCATAGTCCTAGGCTCATTAGTATTAGTAATCAAGGCAAAAATACAACTGGAATCAAACAATGAATAACCAAACCTTTATGGTTATCGCCTATCTCATGTAGACCTCCTCAAAGGCTGAGGTTGAGGTTCTTCTTCTTTAGAACTTTCAGAGCTGCTTGAGCTCTCCTCATCATCAGGTTCACCGGGAGTACATAGTTCTTTCTCTGGAGTAGGTGGAAATTAAACTACTACCTTCTTTTGTTTCTCCTCTTTTTCTGGTTGCAGCTCAACAGAGGAAGGTTTCATCTCTCTGAAGATCACACTTCTGCTGTAGAGAATTTTTTGTGCTTTTGGATCCCAAAGCTTGTACCCTTTCACACCAACACCATAGTTGATAAAGATGCACTTAACAACTTTTTTCTCCAACTTAAACCTCTTCTCAATTTGAACATGAGCATAAGCTTTGCAACTAAATACTCTGAGATGTCTCATTGAAGGCTTCTTTCCAGACCATGCCTCCATGGGTGTCTTTTCAACAAGTGTTGATGTAGGAGATCTATTTGTCAAATAACATGCAGTGGCTATAGCTTCATCCCAAATTTTTTTTTCAAGGCTAACACCACTCAACATACTCCTAGCCCTTTCCATCAACATTCTATTCATCCTCTCTGCAACTCCATTTTTCTATGGAGTGTAGGGAGTAGTCTTATGTCTCTCAATCTTGTGCTCTTTATAGATTTTTTCAAACTCTATTGAACTAAACTCACCACCATTATTAGTCCTCAAAAACTTAATCTTTCTACTAGTCTAATTTCCTACCATGGCCTTAAACTCCTTAAACGGACTAAAAACTTCAACATTACTTCTAAGGAAATAAAAAAATGTCCTTCTACTGTAGTTATCTATGAAAGAAACAAAATATACAACTTTTGAAAATGAAGGAACATTTACAGGACTAAACACATCTGAATGCACATAGTCCAAGACCCCAGAAGACTTATGAGAACTAGAGTAAAAAGAAACACAGTGTTGTTTATAGTAGACACAATGTTTGTAAAATTCAAACTCGAGATTACAATCATGAAGGCCTTCAACAAGGCTCTTCTTTTTCAGGGTTCTAAGACCCTTCTCACTAATGTGAACAAGTCGTTGGTTCCATAACATTTCCTTCTCTGCAGGAAGCTTCATTTCCATGGAATGAGCACCCTTAGGTACCCAAAATGCATGACCATCAGATGTAGATGCAACACACTTCTTTTCTACATGATTTGATGGTGAGGATGATGAATCCAAAGGTCTCTTCTTTGGTACATTAGAAGAACTATTACATTGAAACGAACATGCATCCAGTTGGTACAAAGTGCCCATACGAAGACCCTTAGCCAACACCATAAATCCTCTTGTCATCTTGCATCCTTCACCAGAGAAAACAACTTGCACTCCTGAATCATTCAATTTACTTACAGAAAGTAGGTTTCATGCCAAACCTAGGATATGCAAGACACCATCAATCCCCTTCACTCTACCATCAGGGAATTTGATCTTGACTCTTCCACGACCAAAAATTTCAAGATAAGAGTCATCACCTAGGTACACCTATCCACCATTGTATTTGTTGGCCTCCTTTAATGGTTCAATAACTAAGCCCTTAAAGCTATAACTTAGAGCTTAGATATCTGCACTAATCAGAGAATGCTTTATCACAATCCATTGTCTATTAAAACTCAACATCTTTAGTTAGCTTTAGGGGAAATGATCATGAAGTCTGCTGGATATTCCCAAGAGTCTAGAGTAACAACAAGGTCTTCTACTATACCATTTGGTTTGACAGTGGAACTGTCAGCAAGCTACAGGACAGTAGGAGTAGGTCTCATATTTGTAACATTCAGTTGCTACAGGATACCCTTAGTCATCACATTGATAGCTACTCCCAAGTCTATTAGAGCATTCTTTACTTGGATTCCATTTATAATGACTCCAACTACAGGACTACTTGGGTCAGTATATTTAGGAATGATTACTTTCCCAAGCATGATATCTACCAACTGCCCCACCACATGAACAGTGGTGGGGTCCTTCTTTTTCCTCCCTGGCTTTTTGAGACATGCTTCCTTAATTTCCTTACTATATATGGGAACATCTTTTATGGCTTGGAACAAAGGCATCTTGACACATATGTGTTTCAATAGATCTAGAATATCAAAGGTTGTTTCTTCCTTTTCTTCCTTTTTTTTAACAACTTCTAACCTTTGAGGAAATGGTGGGTCTGGACCAGACTGCCGAACTAGTTCAGGATTCTTGGGCACACTTGACTGAGCAAGGATATTAGATAAATTTGGATGCTCCTCTTCTTCCACAGGAAGTTTTGTTATAATAGGAGTGGGAGGAGATGACAAAGTGGTTCCTGAATGTAGATGAATATCACTCACACTCACAACATATGCAGGAAATTGATTGGGATCTGCAGAGTAAACTGGTTGTTGTTGTGGTTTGTTATTTGGGTTAGGTGTGGGTTGAGTTGGTAACTGAGTGGGTCTACGTGTGCTAGCGTTTGAGTTAGGAGGAGGAGGCATTATGGCAGGATGTTGAGGCTGTGGAGGTGGCTGCATGTAACTAGTTGCTTGGTTTGACCATTGTTGTCCTCCCCTCCATTGGGATGTCTATTGCTAGTTTCTTAAAGGCTGCTGCCAATTCCCCTGGAATTGCTGCCAATGAGGTGGAGAGTTTTGGTAATTGGGCCAAGTATTTGGAGGGTTGTTCCAAGGCTGAGGTGGATAGCCTCCAAAGTTTAATGGGTATGGGGGTTGCCATTGATTACCAAATGCATAAGAATTCAAATAAGGTCCACTAAAAGATAATGGATTTGGTAGCATGCCTTGTCTTGGAGCCCATGGCCTTCTTTGTGCAATGTAGAAAACCTGATCATCATCACCCTAAATTGGCCTGAATTCTAGTGGAATTTTCTTGCTATCAATGTTGGCTACCATTTTACATCTACAATCCTTTTCCTTTTTCCTGCAACGAGGACAATATTTTTCCAACATTGCCTTTGCCTCCTCATGTTTCTTCTTTGCTTGAAGTGTATCTAGCTAAGTGGCCATATTGTTTATGATATCCTACTTGAAATCTACCAGCAAATGAGTGATTTCCATCCTTGAAACTCCATTAGTGGAGGATTTACCCATAGAAGATTGGTAACCTCTTCCTTTCTTTATAGTTTCCCTGGAGTAATTCTAACACATCTTCTTAATGTCATCCCAGGGAACTTGGGTGATATCTCCTCCTCCTATCAAGTCCAAAGCATTAGTGCAATTTTCATTGATCCCCCTAAGGAAGAAATTTTTTTGAGACTCTTCATTGAGCGCATGATGTGGGGATTTCTGCAGACAAAACATGAACCTTGAAATATAGTCCTCTAAACTTTACCCTCCTTCTGTTGCATCCTGAAGATATCATCTCCTCTCATATCACTGCCTCTACAGTATTCTTTATACTTCTCAAGAAACTTTGTTTTCATATCATCCCAAGTCTCTACAATATTCCTATCTAAGCCCATAAACCATCTTAATGTAGCTTCCTTCAAGGTAGTAGGAAACAATTTAAGCCTATGAGCATTAGTAGTGTAATCATAGCTTTTGTAGAGGATATCAAATTCAAACAAGAAAGTGTCAGGGTGCTCTATTACAAGCCCATAGAATTTAGGAAGAACTAAAGTAGGGATGTTCTTGAGGTTATCAACTTCATTCTGGTGAGTGATAGGGAATGGAAAAGATGGCTGGTTAGGTCTATTTTGGTTTTGGCCAGCCATAATTGCTTGATGGATTGTCAAAGCAAATGGATTCTCAATCAAGTTTTCGGCAGATTGCTCTTCAAAGGAAGTTTCATAACTGGTCAAATTGGGAAATGCATCAGCGAAAGTATTTTCCTCTTCTTCTTCATCTCTTGGAAAATTTTGAAACTCAACTAGCTAGTTATCAGGATTAGGGTCATTAGGAAGGAATCTCCCTAGAGCATCTCTTCTCCTACCCCTATGCATGCGGTATTAACTCGATGTCAACCAAATCACACAAAGAATTGGTGAAAGAATAATAGATCATTACTTTATTCAAATGAAGGGTATAATAAAAACAACTTCAGAGATACTAAAAACAAGAAAGAAACTGGAAATGACTAAGAAGAACTTCCTAGTTTGACACCATCCCCGACAATAGTGCCAAAAATGTTGGCCTCCTCTAATGGTTCAATAACTAAGCCCTTAAAGCAATAACTTAGAGATTAGATATCTGCACTAAGTAGTTATCTTGCTCATCATGAAGGTTCATTTCATTATCAACTCAGGGATGTGAACTTGAAATGGTTCAACACTGTCTGTGCACTAGGACTCACTTGTAGTCATCCTTATCCTATAACTAGGAAAGAAACAATACTAAAAGTAAAATGCTTGAAAGGAATTAGCATAAGTATTCAGCATGAATCAACAACTAAACTGAACTGAAATGAATGAAAAAAACAAAAATCTCAGCAAATAGATAGGAAGTTACTTTGTCTTCCTTGGCTGCAGGAACAAACAGAGAACGAAGTTCCAATGGTTGCAGGAACAAATAGCTTCTAAGACCGTAACTAATTGTTGAACAAAAAAGTAACTACTAAACTGAATGGATGGAACTCTCACCAAGTGGGGCCCCTTGAATGAGTCTTCCGAAAACTAACTCAGATGCAACAAACTAAAATATCATTTTATTCATTGAAAACATTGTTACATCATAACAACAACATGACTGTATTCCTTGAAACTGAAAAATGGAAGTACAATATCAAAATGTCCAACCTCCCTGAAGAGGAACATCTGATCATTATTTATAGAAGGAAAGCTTCTAACTAACCCTAACTAAATGGGTAGTCGACTCCAATAGACTAGGAGGACACCATTTATGGAAAGCATGAAAAAGAGGAAGGACATTATGCATGCGCCAGATTTAGTCAAACCAGTCTTGCCTCAATGAGGATCTAGCATAAAAATACCTCCTAAATCTACTCAACTAATAGACATGGTCATTTAAAGGTAAGTTATAACTTCCACACGAGCTGGAAGTTTTCAACCATTGACCTCTTTAATGTCCATCTCTATTTGACTCCTTTAGCAACCGGCCAACTGGCATGAACTTCTTCCACCTTGCAAGCTTCATTTATATATGCATCTTAATGTGAACCTGTATTATGACATTAGTGTGCACAAGACAATTGTATATCCATTATCACCTTAAAATAACATTCATTCAATCACATGCAAAATTAATATAGATATATCACATAGCAGGTTAATACCATCAAAAGTTATAGGGATAAGTTAATGCCCAAATTTTATAAGTTTTAAGAAATAACATAGAAAGTATTAGTAATCAAGTGTTAAAACCCCATAGTAACAATAACAATCATATGATAAATCCTAACAAAAATGAGTCATTATTTGGACTCATTAGTATTCTTGATACTTCGAGAACCAATCTCTTGAGAGGTCATGTGGAAAGATGCACCCAAATCTCAACCATACATCATCTGATGTATGGGCTGCCAAGGCTGAAATAAAAGCTTCTCCATCATCCTGGAATGATTTCTCAGATTCAGAATCAGAGAAAGACTTATTATTATTCTTCTTCTTCTCCTTCTTACAATCTTTTTGAATGTGACCAACATCGCCACAATTCCAACATCTTGCCTTGGACTTCTTGCTAGGAGACTTAGATCTCCCTAGAGAATTTGACTTATAATTTTTCTCTTTCTTCTTTCCTTTCTCCTTTGTTCTACCATGAACAACAAGGGCCTCCTTAGCAATCTCAGAAGATTTTCTCCGCATCTCTTCAGATAACAATGAAGAAACCACCTCATCCATCTTGAAGGTGGTTGATGTGCTTCCAATAGCCATCACTAGGTGATCCCATGCATCTAGAAACAAACACAACATGAGCATGCAATGGTATTGATCATCAATCTTGTCTCCAATGAAACCCAATTGAGCAACCAACATATTGAAAGCATTTAGATGATTCACAACAGATCCTCCATCTTCCATCTCCAAAGAGTACATCTTGTTTCTCAGGAACTGTAAAGTATGGAAATCCCACATACTAAACATAGTAATCTGAAAAGCAAGCACATTTCCAAATAAGGATAATGAAATAAATTTATTAAATAAAACATATTAAGAAATGCTCTAAGGCAATTTACAATAGTGAATTACAATCACATACACCAATAGGGTGTTACAAACATCTATTTCAATGTTACAAAAATAAGTTTACAACAATAATTACATCCATGATGAAAAGTTTACATTTACAAAGTGGCTATGCTAGCCATACAAAAGAAGTATAAGAAATATATCCATATGATGAAGAAATATTGATCCTCAACCGCCACGACTCTGCCGGTCTTTTGCAAGCTGAGGCCAAGAGTGAGGTTAAGGCACCTTTTCCGCGCAACCACAAAGCACTAAAATTCCTCGGGTTTCTTCCTGGCGTGAAGAAAACACCGACCCCGCATGAGGAGCCTAGCAACCTGGAACAGTGTAAGCATGAGGGAACTCTCAATGCATGCCTGATGCCTATATGCAATTCCTAATACTAGAATGACATATTGCTCACATTCAAGATGTGGCAGAGACATATATAATATATAATTCTAGGCTTTTAATCTAGCTATTTCACTGGTACATCTAGCTTGGCCAAGCAATAAAAGTAAAATGGTAGTTTCGAAAAGGAAAAATATTGTCTCCGGGAGCCCACATTCGGTATCCTATCCCGGAAGTAATCTCATAGAAAGAATATCATGCATGGAATCTCATAGTTTTTTTAAATATCAAGCATTTGGTACTCATTGGTTCTTTTTGGGAAACACAATTTAACTCTAAAGTTCGTTATTGGTTTGCATGTCCAACTATAGTTACAGCTCCATGGTTAATGAATTAATCCAAAAAAAATATGTTGTTTATATTTAACTCAACAACCTAATCCAATTAGTTTACTTATGTTCCAAATGGAAATAACAATTGCATGTACTTATGTAACCATTCATTTGCATAGTAGATTCTATCAATCAATTTCCAATTCAAATAAAAATACTGAGTTATAATTTTATGTTCAAATTAAATACCTAAATCAGATTAAATAAATATTCTTTTTCAAAAATTAAGTCTTACTCATTCACATCATATGTAAATATATATCTATATGTATATATATATATATTCATTTCAGAATCAAAATCTCACCCATACACATATTGAGAAAGGTATTATTTTATTACAAACAATAATAAATGTCTGATCAAGTAGTATATTCTTCCAATTACATAGTGGTGTATACATATTTATAAGTATATATATATATATATACTCGTGGCCATGAGATTATCCATAGATAGGAATACACTGAGTTAAATTCTACAGTGAATAATATTTTGTGAGTTCACATGAATTGAATTCCATATAGATTGAATTAGCATTAAATCTTCCAAACCTCATAGAGAGAAATCACAGTTTACATTTATTTTTATTTGTAGTTATGAATTGCAATATATATAATCACAACCTAATTTAGGAATTCATAGAAATAAATCATAGAGGGGAAACAAATTTGACAAAGGTTGAGAGGAGGGGCAGCTATGCATTTATAATTATCTACAAATTTAGGTTCCAAAGAATTGCAGTTCACAGTAAAGGAAAGCAAGTTAAAATCTTCAAGTATTCATATTACACCATAGAAAATGGGTGAGGCCTTATGGCTCTAAGAAGGTGGCTGCTGTGGGAAGGGCAACGCCCTCTCCACAAACCGCAGCTTGTGGAGAGGTCGTTGTCCTCTCCCCAATGCTGCACCTCTACAACCACAGGCTGTAAGTTATTCAAATAACTTTAGTCTATCTTAAAATAGCTTCTCTAAGCATTTAGTTTGAAATCTATACATCCTCAATGAATTCGATTCAATATAAGATATTGTTTCAATCATCAAATTAAAAAATATATAATTATAATATATATATTTATATATATTAATATGGTACATTATAATATATATAAATATATATATTATTATTGTATTCAAATTCGGTGAATACAACAGTACAATACATTATTTTAAATAAAATAAATAAATCAAATTGTGTCTCAGAACTGAAATCTATAAGCAAAAATATGATCTATGTATGTAATATATTATATATATATATTGTAGAAGAATAAGAAAATATAGCCTTCTACAACCATGATTTATAATTTTTATACAGAAAATTAATTGTATTTTCTCATCAATGGCATATTTTCAATGTGTATATTCAATTGGGTTTCATGAATTTAAATTTTTCTCATAGGAAACACCAAAACAATTTATTTATCTGCACAACTGAATTGCAAATACAATGGAATAGTGATTAAAAACCTGGTAAATATGCTATCCTTGCTGATTCTTCTCTTGTTCTTCTATCTTTCTCCCTTCTTCTTCTTTCCAAGTATTATTTAAATTCACTATTCTTGTTTAGTTATTGTTTTCAGAAAAAAATAAAAAATAGAGAAAGAATTGAATCTCCAATTCACAATGAATTCTCTTGTTGAGAAAATAAGAGTTTTTTTATAAACATTTATTACTTTCTTCCTCTTTTTTCCATCTTTATTTTGCTTTGTTTTTTGTTTTTTTCTTCTTCTAATTTTAACCTCTTTTCTCTTATTTTTCCATCTTTTAATATTTTCTATCTTATCAATTTATTTTCGATAATCTTTCCATCTTTTTCCAAGTTTTATTTCAAGTTTATCTAGTAAATCTAATTTTTAAAAGAAAATAAGATTTATTGCTATGCAACACAATTATCTTCAAATAATAAATAAATAACATTTAATTTTCAAAAGAAATCATTAAAAATAAAATAAAACAAATTCTTTTATTTTCATGCACTTTAATTTACCATTAATTAATTTAATTAAGAACTATAAAGTAAGAGCAATATTAAACAATTAACTAAATAAAATTCCTAAATGGAACTATATGTTACTAAGTGCGTGTGTGCGAGAGTAATCGTTCCATCTTAACACTGTCAGGTAGCTAACCTCCACTACCTTAACCACACTCTTGGTCTTCGATAACCTGCAACTCATGTAAACTCAGGCACCCATTAATAGATTAGCGTCTCAAAAAATATAAATCAAAGCAATATAATTTATCATTCTAAGATACATTGCATCACTTTTAAATAAATAGTATTCATTGCATTTCATTTTCCTAAAATAAAATAACATTCACTTATTCCATCATAAAAAAAATACAACATTTATTCTACCACACATAATTATTATTCATATTGCAGTTCCACATAAAGTAAAAGCAAGCAACATCAAAGTTTGAGACGTGACATCCTTCCCCACTTGGAAGAGACATCATCTCGATGTCTTATTACAAAAAATCTACATAACATAGTCTTAAACATCCAATATTTAATAAAGTCATAGTATGTAGAAAGAAAAAGTAAGCTAATATCTCAAATGCGGAAAAGATCTATCAATATCTTCTGCATTCTGCTAGGTGGCACTATCCACCGAATACCGGTCCCATTGGACCTTATACTGCACAACATCTCGGTTTTGCAACTTAACATTGCACCTCTCCAAAATCCTAGTGGACTCCATTAGCACCACCCATGGGAGCTGAACCTGCAATGCATGCCAGTCAAGAATATGAGAAGCGGCCGGATGGTACAACTTAAGCACAAAAACATGGAAGACATTATGTATATGGGATAGAGCTGGTGGTAGAGTAAGACTATATGCAATGAGAATATGACTTCCAAAGTATCAAATGACCCAACATATCTAGGGGAAAGCTTAGAGCTCTTTCCAAAAGAGATTGAACTCTTCTGTGGTCAAACCCTTAGGAAGACCTTATCTCCCACTAAAAATTGTCTAAAGATTATGTTCCTATTTGCAAAACTCTTATGACGATCAAAAGCTTGTTTCAAATTTTCCTTAATCAGCTTCATCTGGTCCTCCATTTCTCTCAAAATTTCTAGCCCAATGACAATCATGTCTTCCACCTTATCCCAACTGATAGGTGTACAAAATTTACGACCATACAAAGCCTCGAAAGGTGCCATTCCTAGAGAGGTGTGATATGAATTATTATATGTTACCTCCACTAAAGGTAGGCACTCCTCCCACTTATGATGTTGATCCATCTAGTACATCATGAGGAGATCTTCTACTACCTAATTCACCCTCTCCGTCTGACCATTAGTCTCAGGATGATAAGCTGAACTAAAGTTCAATTTCATTCCCAAAGAGGCATTCAATGTAGTCCAGAACCTGAAAGTCATACGAGTGTCGCGATTAGAGATGATCTTCTCTGGCACTCCGTGTAATCTAAAAATATCCTGCACAAACTTCTTCACTAAGACCTATGAGCCATCCTTAAGATTCCTAGGAATGAAGTGAGCTACTTTCATCAGTTTGTCAACTACAACTAAGATAACATCATGTCAGTTCTTGGTCATAGGCAACCCCTGAATAAAATCCATAGTGATTACCAACCATTTATATTTTGGCACCCTATGTGGGTATAAAAGTCCCGCTAGATGCACATGCTTAGCCTTGACTCGTTGGCATTCCAAACATCGGGCTACAAAAGCAGTAACATCTCTCCTAAGTCCTTGCCAAAAATGCAATGGTCTGAGTCCCTCCATCATTTTTGTTACACCGGGGTGCCTAGAATATGGTGCATTATGAAATTCAGTCAACACTAATTCCCTCAATCCTACTACATTAGGAACATACATCCGTCCCTAGTATCTTAAGAGTCCATCAATCTCAAACATGTAGCCATCATAACGATGATCTGAAGGATCCTGTTCTAGGGCTTGTTTAACCCTATCATGATGCTCATCTCTTGGCAAAGCTTGGATCACCTATTGTCTAAAATTTGACCTTATAGTAACCATAGCTACAAGATGTCTCCTCCTACTCAGGGCATTTGCTACTCTATTTTCTTTCCCTTTTATATACTCTATGCCAAAGTCATACTCACTCAAAAAATCCAACCATCGTCTCTGTCAAGCATTCAAGCTGGATTGAGTGAAAATATACCATAATCCTGAATGATCTATTTTCAGTTCAAAAGGCTTCCCTAAAAGGTAGTGCCTCCACATTTGAAGCACATGCACTATGGCAGGCAACTCCAAATCATGTGGTGCATAGTTCAATTCATGTTGTTTCAATTTCCTAGACTCGTATGCCACCACCTGCCCTTCCTGCATAAGAACTGCTCCTACACCTTCTCTCGAGGCATTTAATATCACTATAAAGTGCCCATCTGGATCTGGCACAATCAAGATAGGTGCAAAAGTAAGTTTCTCCTTTAGTGTCTAAAATGCCTTCTCACACTTATCACTCTATTCAAATTTCTTTCTTTTCCTTTGGAGTGCAGTGATGGGTGCTGCAATGGTTGAGAACCCCTGAACAAATTTCCTATAATAGCTGGAAAGCCCCATAAAGCTACAAAATTTTGAAACATTTTGTGGTGCTAGCCAGTCCATGATTGCCTTTATCTTATCTGGGTCCACTACTATCCCCTCAGCTGAAATAACATGTCCGAAATAGTGCACCTCAGTCTGGTAGAATGTACATTTAGACATTTTCCCATAAAGCTTTTGGTCCCTCAAGCATTGCAACACTATCCTCAGATGTTTATCATGCTCTACCTCTGACTTAGAATATATTAAAATATCATCCAGGAAAACTAGTACAAAGTCATCCAGGTAGTCTCAGAAGATGTTGTTCATCAAATTCATAAAAGTTTCCAGGGCATTGGTTAACCCAAATGGTAGCATCGTGAACTCATAGTGCCCGTATCTAGTCTTGAAAGCAGTTTTGAAAATGTCCTCATCTTTTATTCTTAGCTAATGGTATCCTGATCTCAAATTGATCTTCAAGAATACCTTAGCGCCTTTCATCTGATCAAACAATTCATCTATCCTAGGAAGTGGATATTTATTTTTGATGGTAACCTTGTTAAGCATTCTATAATCAATACACAACCTTAAGGTCCCATCCTTCTTCTTTACAAATATGATAGGTGCTCCCCATGGGGACACACTTGGCCTGATAAATCCTTGGTTAAGTAACTCTTACAACTGGGCCTTTAGCTCATACAATTTAGTAGTGTTCATCCTGTATGGCGCCTTTGACTGAGGCTCCATTCCAGGTAGCAAGTCAATTGAGAAATAAAACTCTCATTTAGGTGGTAGATTAGTCAACTCATCAGGGAAAACATCTTGGAATTCCTTCAAAATAGGATGATCATTAGCTGATGACTTTGAGCTATCAAGATCCCTAACCTTTACTGCATAAATAGCACACCCTTTTTTGTTAGCCTTCTTCAGCTGCATGGTAGAGATCTTCCTGAGTTCTAAGGGCCTCTTTAAACCATGAATCTCAACACGGTTACCCTAATCATCTAATCATTTCACTATTTTCTCTTCACAATATACAATGGACTTATGCTTAGTAAGCCAATTAATTCCCAAGATTACGTCATATGACCCTAGGGGTGCTACATACAAGTTAACTTGTGTCTCAAAGTTGGGAAGTTCAAGTTCGTTGTAGGCTAGACATTGCTCTATTGTTCTCTCTACCCAATTTCCATATTGAACCTTCCATGATTTAGACATATATCCTAGCTTAACAGGTAATTTTTAAATAACGTGAGGATCTACAAAACACTCAATGGCTCTCATATCAATTAAGATAGAAACAGTACATCCAAAAAGCTTACCCGTGAACTGGATTGGCGTAGCCTGGAAATTAGCTTGGAGATTATCAACGGCCGCATGGATGTGATGTTGGTTCCTATTCTTTTGATTATTCACTCTCTGAGGACATACACTAGCATAGTGCTCACCACCACATGTGTAACATCCACCGCGGGGTACTCTGGGTCTATCTGAAGCATCTCTCCTGTTATTGTTGTTATTGGCCCTCTTGTTGTTCTGATTCCCATTGTTGCGGTCCTAAGAATTGTTACCCCTCTTGAGATTCCTGATCTGATGGTTGTTGTTATTGCCCTGATTATTCTGATTCTGATTGTTTCCTTGAGATTTCTTGTTACCATACTTAACATCTCTGCTCTTCTTGTAATTTGCAACCTGTTGTAACTTTTGTTCCTACTTGGTTGCTTTCTCAAAAGCCTCATCCATGGTGGAAGGATTATGAATGTCTACTTCGACTCGAATTTGAGGCCTGAGCCCCAGGATGAATTTGCAAATCCGGAACCTCTCATCAAGCTGGTACTGGGGTACGTATTTGAGCAAATGGGAATTTTTTTTGCAATACCGAGTTACTGTCATTCCCCCTTGAGTGAGAGTCTTGAATTCATTTATCTTTTTGTCAAAATATGACTGTGGTAGCCACCCTTTTTCGAACAACTGCATAAATTGTTCCCAAGTCACTTTACCATGCAAAAAATATTTTTCTGCCTTTTTTTTCTCCCACCAAGTGGCAGCTTCACTAGATAGTTGATATGATCCCCATTCAGCCTTAGTCTCATTAGACAAATTTCATAGGGAAAAATACTTCTCCATCTCAATCACCCATGCTTCTGCTCTGTCCCCAAATGTTATTCCATCAAATTTTGGCAGGATGACCTTCTTGAGGTCCTTTCCCAACTCTTCAGCCACCTTACTTAGGTTTCCTTCATTTCCACTAGAATTCGGCCCTGATGGGCCTGTTTGTCTTGCTTGCTCCAGACTGTCAATTCTAGCCCCTTGTTGAGTCAGTAGGGCTATGATCTAATCCAGTCTATCATTTGTATCATCACGAGATCCACCTCCACATTGGTAAGTTCTAAAATCCATCAGAATTACTCTGGAACACATAAAATTAAGCGTAATTAGGCGTAGGTCCTAGAGTTTAACCTAGATGCTCTGATACCAAATGTAAAGTATGGCAATCCCACATACTAAACATAGTAATCCAAAAAATAAGCACATTTCCAAATAAGGATAATGAAACAAATTTATTAAATAAAATATATTAAGAAATGCTCTAAGGAAATTTACAATAGCGAATTACAATCACATACACCAATAGGGTGTTACAAACATTTATTTCAATGTTACAAAATAAGTTTACATCAATAATTACATCCATGATGAAAATTTTACATTTACAAAGTGGCTATGCTAGCCATACAAAAGAAGTATAAGAAATATATCCATATGATGAAGAAATCTTGATCCTCAACTGCCACGACTCTACCGATCTTCTGCAAGCCAAGGCCAAGAGTGAGGTTAAGGCACCTTTTCTGCCCAACCACGAAACACTAAACTTCCCTGGGTTTCTTCCTGGCTTGAAGAAAACACCGACCCTGCACGAGGAGCCTAGCAACCTAGAACGGTGTAAGTAGGAGGGAACTCTAGATGCGTGCCTGATGTCTATATGCAATTCCTAATACTAGAATGACATATTGCTCGCATTCAGGATGTGGCAGAGACATATATAATATATAATTCTAGGCTTTTAATCCATCTATTTCATTGGTACATCTAGCTTGGCCAAGCAATAAAAGTAAAATGGTAGTTTCGAAAAGGAAAACTACTATCTCTGGGAGCCCACATTCGACATCCTGTCCAGGAAGTAATCTCATAGAAAGAATATATCATGGATGGAATCTCATAGTTTTTTTAAATATCAAGCATTTGGTACTCATTGGTTCTTTTTGGGAAACACAATTTAACTCTAAAGTTCGTTATTGGTTTGCATGTCCAACTATAGTTACAGTTCCATGGTTAATGAATTAATCTAAAAAAAACATGTTTATATTTAACTCAACAACCTAATCCAATTAGTTTACTTATGTTCCAAATGGAAATAGCAATTGCATGCACTTATGTAACCATTCATTTGCATAGTAGATTCTATCAATCAATTTCCAATTCAAATAAAAAAATACCGAGTTATAATTTTATGTTCAAATTAAATACCTAAATCAAATTAAATAAATATTATTTTTCATAAATTAAGTCTTACTCATTCACATCCTATGTAAATATATATATATATTCATTTCAGAATCAAAATCTCACCCATACACATATTGAGAAAGATATTATTTTATTACAAACAATAATAAATGTTTGATCAAGCAGTATATTCTTCCAATTACACAGTGGTGTATACATATTTATAAATATATATATTTATACACATATATATATGTGTGTGTGTGTGTGTGTGTGTGTATTTATACTCGTGGCCATGAGATTATCCACAGATAGGAATACACTGAGTTAAATTCTACAGTGAATAAGCTTTTGTAAGGTCACATGAATCAAATTCCATATAGATTGAATTAGCATTAAATCTTCCAAACCTCATAGAGAGAAATCATAGTTTACATTTGTTTTTATCTGTAGTTATGAATTGCAATATATATAATCACAACCTAATTTAGGAATTCACAAAAATACATAACATAGGGGAAACGAATTTGACAAAGGCTGAGAGGAGGGGCAATTATGCACTTATAGTTATCTGCAAATTTAGGTTCCAAAGAACCGCAGTTCACAGTAAAGGAAAGCAAGTTAAAATCTTCAAGTATTCATATTACGCCATAGGAAATGGGTGAGGCCTTATGGTTCTAAGGAGGTGGCTGTTGTGGGAAGGGAAACACCCTCTCCATAGGCCACGACCTGTGGAGAGGTTGTTGTCCTCTCCCTAGAGCTGCACCTCTATAGCCACAGGTTGTAAGTTATTCAAATAACTTTAGTCTATCTTAAAATAACTTCCCTCAGCGTTTAGTTTGAAATCTATACATCCTCAATGAATTCGATTCAATATAAGATATTGTTTCAATCATCAAATTTAAAAATATATAATTATAATAGTATTATATATATTTATATATTAATACGGTACAGTATAATATATATAAATATATATATCATTATTGTATTCAAATTTGGTGAATACAACAATACAATATATTATTTTAAGTAAAAAAAATAAATCAAATTGTGTCTCAGAATTGAAATAGATAAGTAGAAATATGATCTATGTATGTAATATATTAAACATATATATATATATATGTTGTAGAAGAATAAGAAAATATAGCCTTCTACAACCATGATTTATAATTTTTATAAAAAAAATTAATTGTATTTTCTCATCAATGGCATATTCTTTTCTTGTTCTTCTGTCTTTCTCCCTTCTTTTTCTTCTTTCCAAGTATTATTTAACTTCACTATTCTTGTTCATTATTGTTTTCAGAAAAAAAAAATAGAGAAAGAATTGAATCTCCAATTTAGAATGAATTCTCTTGTTGAGAAAATAAGAGTTTTTTTATAAACATTTATTACTTTCTTCCTCTTTTTTCCATCTTTATTTTGCTTTGTTTTTTGTTTTGTTTTTCTAATTTTAGCCTCTTTTCTCTTATTTTTCTATCTTTTAATGTTTTCTAACTTATCAATTTGTTTTCGATAATATTTCCATCTTTTTCCAAGTTTTATTTCAAGTTTATCTAGTAAATCTAATTTTTAAAAGAAAACAAGATTTATTGGTATGCAACACAATTATCTTCAAATAATAAATAACATTTAACTTTCAAAAGAAATCATTAAAAATAAAATAAAACAAATTCTTTTATTTTCATGCACTTTAATTTACCACTAATTAATTTAATTAAGAACTACAAAGTAAGAGCATTATTAAACAATTAACTAAATAAAATTCCTAAATGCAACTATATGTTACTAAGGGTGTGTTTGCGAGAGTAACCGCTCCATCTTAACCCTGCCAGGTAGCTAACCTCCTCTACCTTAACCACACTCTTGGTCTTCGACAACCTGTAACTCATGTAAACTCAGGCACCCATTAATAGATTAGCGTCCAAGAAAGTATAAATCAAAGCAATATAATTTATCATTCTAGGATATCATTGCATCACTTTTAAATAAATAGTATTCATTGCATTTCATTTTCCTAAAATAAAATAACATTCACTTATTCCATCATTCAAAAAAAACACAACATTTATTCTACCACACATAATTATTCATATTGCAGTTCCACTTAAAGTAAAAGAAAGCAGCATCAAAGTCTAAGACGTGACAAGAACAACTTGTTTACCAAGGACTTGGCCTGATAAACATCTCCAAGTTTCTTCCATAAAGAAGCAACAATCTTTTCCTCATGAACATTCAGGAGAACATAATTAGCCAAACAGAGTCTGATCAAACCCTTGGCTTTCTGATCCAAGAGATCCCAATCTTCTTGTTTCATGGTTGTAGGTTTGGTTTCTAAAATTGTAACCCGTAAGTCACAATCTACAAGCATGTCTTCCATCTTCATCTTCCAAATCTCAAAGTTTCCTCCATTAAAATTTTCCATCTCGATCCTTCCAGATGTGTTTGCCATCTCTTCCTACAACAAAGGTCACAAAACACCCTTCTGCAAGACACCCACTGAATCAAAGATCAATACAAAAAACCATTCTAACCCAACAAAGGAAACAAAGTTGGCCAAGCTTTGATACCAACTGAAAGGAATCCGTGATCATAGAAGCAACTTCCTACACTAATCTAAGTAGGAGTGAATAACAAAAATTTCATTTTAGCACCTTTAAACAATTGCATTAATGAGAAACACATAGGAATAGTGAAATAGAACAACTTGATGTAAGTTTAGATCTAAGAGAATTTCAGCAGCATAATGGTATGAGAAATACAACAGAATGGAAGAAAGATAGATAGAATAGAAGGGGCAATGATATATGTGGGGAAAACCCTTTCGGGTAAAAAAACCCACCATCCAAAAGCACAGTACCAATGTGTCACTTCAAAAGAGAGTTACAATACACCCCAAGCACAATGCTTCTTCAACAAATGTTTCACACCAAACATCTGTTTAGGAGTCAAACTGTCTACACTTCAATACCTGCAAACAAACTATGCATTCTACAATGCAATGCATCCTATTTATAGGAGATACAAGCTTTGAGAGGCTTCTAGAAGAGTTTAGGCATCCAAACCCATGTGGCAATAATAACTCATGCCATAAGCATGATTTGGACACCTGTACAACATTCTCTTATATTTCTTACAATTGGCATAACATGCCAAACCTCTCTCCAAGCTTGGGCGCCTAAGTCATGCTTCTAGTGGGTTATGAAAAAACCTTACAAATGTCATATAACATGTTTCCTAAAAGTTTTCACACTTACAACACATTCAACATTCAAAGAATAAGTCAAACATGACTATCACACTTATTCTTTCACACTTTTGTCATATCCCACTTAAGGCACATTACTTTCTCCATTCAAAATATACCTTATGACGCGCCATAGAATATAACACTACTTGTCCTAGGTCCATGATTTCAAGATGGGATGCTTGCCTCCACATGTGATGAATATGTGTCATACAATCACCTCCAATGAGGATGCCACCTAGCCAGTGGGTCCCACTTAATGACATGACATTGTAGGAAATTAATTAAAACAAATAAATATAATAATAATTCAATAATTCAATGTTAGAACTCTAAGGTTGAAACACCTTATTCCCAAAATCTAGGCCGATTCAACATTAGGGGAAGTGTCAAATTCATTCGAATCCAAGAGGAGGGAATTCATCTCCCCAAACACACTAAGACCCTCAGTGTCATTTTCCTCATTCTCTTCCTCTTCTTCCTTATCTTTTTCTTCATTTTCTTTCTCCTCACTTTTCATAGACTTGTTGGAAATCTACCTAATATTGAGGATAGGGGTCATACGACCAACAATTTGGTTAGACTCTCTTATGCTCTTCCTAGACCTCTAGCCTCATCTTTTTTTCTCATAACCATGTTCATCTTGCACCTTCCTCCTCCTTGGATTTCACATTCACCTTGGAAATAAATTTTGCCTCCCTAGCTGAAGTATCCTCCTCTTTAATGAACTGGACAAATCCTTTTTTGGAATTTTTTGCTTTGGTAATTTTGAGATTCCCTACAAGGCTTCACTTAGTAGGAGACCCAGAAACAAGATTCCTCAGGGGGCTATTTTTAAGGTTAAAAAGGCCCACTGCAACATCCTTTTGAGAGGAGGAACAAGGGTTGTTTGGAGAATTGGTTTTAAATAGACACAAAGAAGAGATAAGTTTAGCAACAACATTAGGGGAAGACTCCAAATTGACATGTCCAATGAGGGGCATGCTTTTTAGTTTTTCCTTTTGAGTGGAAGGGCATCACAACAACATGGCCCGTAATTTTTATTTTCACAGACTCCACAATGGGAGAAGCAACTTTCTTGAACTAGAAGGGCTCATAGATGAGGAATCTTCAATAAGACAAACCCTTATGGGTTTGAAGGGGCATAAAAAAAGGTGGAATTAATATAAATAGAAAATAAGCCCTTGATGTAGCAGGGTGGGGGCATTATTCGGATTTTTCGCAAAAAAATATTTTGCTTCTTCGATTGATGATTCTAGAGGGGTAAGTAGGTAGAGCACAAAAAAATAATAAGGGTTTTGTGCCAAAAGTGGTTCAAGAAGGAAAAGTGGTAATGATAAAATCTCTAAAATCTACACTCTAAAGTGAAATACTTCATGATCATAAAAGATACCTTATTCCATGGAGGTGGGAGCTTCACTTCATTGAACCCTCCATACAATTTCACCGTAGCCTTGCCCTCCCTAAAAAACATAGCCATATTTTTGTTATTTGGGAATTTAATCTTCTTTTTTAGTTTTATCCCTTTGCATGTCATCCTTGTGGCTTGCAAGATTATCTCTCAACCCAACTCAAAGCTTATACCTCCCATCTACACTCGATATTTGTTCCACGCATTGGAAAAATGAATGGAGAGGTTTTTGTCATAGCCGTTTAGGCATTCTAAAAGGGGTAACATCACCTTCATAACATATGTACCAAAGGGTGATATCATTTTTAAATTCTTTAGAGGAAATTGGTTCTATGTAAAGCCTATCTCCACCCATCACAACAATCCCCATAGGGTGGAAAAACTATTACGAGGCATAGGAATAAGTGTTTCTACAATCACCCCTACTCCAACTTGATCATTAGAGCTAGACAAAATTGTTTTGATTTTTCAAAATTTTACCATAAATACTAGAATAAAGAGTATTCATCACCTCGCAGAAAGTGTCAAGGATATAGAACCTTAGAGCATATGAAAATAAATGATGGTATGTGCCTAGATAAAAACCATTAAATTACTTGACACCATTGAATTAACACCAACTCCCCTCCTATGTAAAAACACAATCCTTTGCACGTCCTTATCATTTAGATTCATAAATATATATGTGACAACAATCATTATTGCTTCCCCAAGATTTTTTTTGATAGGAAGTATAAGGCGTGTAATCATTGGATATAAACATCATTGGGTCCCTACGATAACCATTCCCATCATCAAAATCTAAATTCCATGTAATCATGAGAACGAGATTGTCAGTTTATCTAATCCTAGTCACTGCCACCTTAGCAGATTCAAAATTCCATCTAATCATCATTTTATATGTCATAATATTTGGTCCTCATCACCACCCTACCCAAAACTGAATGGGGAAAGTATTTCCTATATGTACATGCTATCATATGAATGCAACGTCATAAATTGTCACCCTTGACAATTTCACGCTAGGTTTAGCTCCCCACTATGTGCCTAGACCCAATTGTGCTCTTAATTTGCTTGTTTTATGACAACATTCAAATGGGGTTGTAAAATAAGTGGGCTTAACTTGGGGAAAACTCTCTGGTGAAGCACGCTTGAGCTGGAGCAATACTGGGATGGGTGACCTCCCGGAAAGGCCCAATAATTCACATCTGTTTGCATCACCTAGATGCAATGAGTGCTAAGTGGACCATTCATTATCATGAGAGATAGGTTCTTGTGAACCACTACTCATGAAACATGGGTCAATGAGTTTGACTCGTAAAACTACATAGTTGAATCCTGATAGCAATATCACAATTTGACACGTTGTGGAAAATACCTCCTACTTATCAACATTCAAAAAAACAAAATTAAATTGAGAATTATGATTTAAGATTTATTTAATGACACCTAAAGACCCAAAATAGGTTTGAACTAGGGTGCTAGCACCCTTGTCTAGCCTATTTTGGCCCCAATTTAAATGTCATTTTCAACATCTTAACATATATAAATTTAAATTGATTTGTCAACTTTTGATAATTAATTTTGTGGGAATTAAAAAAATACATATAAATACAAGTCTTTTTCACCATTTTAAATCCTAATGAATTGATTGAGAAATTTGAACATCCTAAAAATAAATCAAGAGAAGAATTAGAAGAGTTTATAACACTTATTATCAGTCAAAATTCATGTTTGCAATGCATCAAGTTTTCATGTGAGTTTATTCATGTTTTATGTTTATTTGTTTTGTGAGTACTAACACTTGTAGGAGTTCCAATCAAGTATCCAATTTTCCTTGAAGGTGATGATTACAATGACTTTAGTCCATCTAGAAAAATAGATCTGAGTGGTAAGTTGCAACACTTGTCAATTTATCATTATTCTCATCTTCAGTGGGTGTCCATCATGGTCTCAGCCGGTGTTTGTGATCATTTTTGGTTCCTTCCATTGTTATGTAGGAAAGGTATGATTTAGACCCTAGATCCCTTTTTCCCACATCACAATAAATATATAAAATTTATTTAATCTAAATTATAAGACCTCTTTGAAGAGAGAAAATATATTTATGAAGGAAAATAGATGAACATGCATAAAAGAAATGAACACAAAGATATTATACCTTCATAGTCTCCCTCCTCATGGATTGATCTCACAAGATGCGCCCATGTCTTGTAGATTTTCTCAAGTGTTGATAGTGGATATGGATGCTCAATATTTGGGCAGCATGATGGTAGGATAGAGATGGATTTAAAGGATATTTGGGAAGCATAAGGATTTGGTGAATGTGAATGTGAAGAATGAGAGCCAAGGCCTCAATATATAGAAATTTGGTGTGATGAACCAAGGAATAAGATTGATGGGTTAATGGAGGTATGAGATTAAAAGAGAGATAAGGTTTTGGATCAAGGTTGAGTGGAGTATTAGCCTTGTGACAAGTGTCATAAGAGGGAAGGGGGTGAAAGAGGGAGATGTTCTCACACGTGTGATCACACATTGGGAAGAGTGTGTGTAAGAGGGTGTAAGAGCTAGTGGGGGTAGGTGAGATCTCACACATGTGTGAGAAGAGGGTAGAGGATAGGCTAGGAAACAAGTGTCACCATGTGGCAAGTTTAGGGAGAGATGAGGGAATTTTAAAAATGTTAATGATAATTAGTGGGAAGGGTTAAATCAATTAATCAAGGATTAATTAATTTAATGAGGATGGGTTAAGTTAATAAACCAAGGGTTTATTAACTTGGTGGAGTTAAATGTTGGAGAATGGGTTGATGGGGATTAGGAGTGGATAAGGTTAATTAATCAAAGATTAATTAACTTAAGTGGGATTAGAGAATTTTAGAGGAATGTGGGAAAAATGTTAGCTTTAATTAAATAAATGTAGATTTATTTAATTAAAGGTGGTGGATAAAGGGAATGGGGAAATTAATTAAATAAATAATGAATATTCATTTAATTGAAATTTATTAGGATAAAGGAAGTAGGTTAAATTAATTAAATAAATAACAAATATTTATTTAATTAAATATTATTTTAGGTGTCTACACTCTTTTTAAACATCATCATTTGAATGATAGGTGTATTTCAACTCCCTTAAAAGGAGGGCTATTACGTTATCAAGAAAATTCACAATATTCCTCCAACATCTCAAGGAATTGAGATTGATTCTTAGGTTAGCCATTTCATTAGCTACTTTATTCCCATCATTATAGCTATGCAATAATTCATACCTATCAAAATACATAAGAATAATTTTAATTTGGGCCCTTGGGCTGCAGGGGACTAGTTTTTAAAGCAGACGAGGTTGGGGGATCAATAGTGAACTCCCCTTCTTTTCCTTCCACAATCAAGGGGAGATCACCCCCACCACATAACCATTAGTCTATTTGTTAGTCAGTTGTTCAACCATAGACTATGTGAGCTTACATTTTTAACAGGAGTCCTTGTAGGAGTTGTAGGAGTCAACATTACCGGGTCCCCCACCACATATCCATTTGTCTATTTTTCCATCACCAGTTCAACCATAGACTCAACGCTATCCTTCCTATTAGGATTCCTTGTAGGAGTTGTAGTGGTCATCTTTTTTGGGTTACTTTTTTTATCCTCAGTAGGGTTCTTAGATCTAATGGGAGAAATTATGATTTTGATAATCTCATCTTTAAATGGGTAACCTTCTGACCCATCAACTTGTACTACAATAGGTTTCTTAAGTTTTTGGGTTTGCTTCTTGGTGGCTTTACATTCAATGAATAAATAATCTTCTTTAGAGTAGTTTTGACAAAATACTATAACATTTCTATACATGATTGGTTGAGCCAATTTTCCAAATTTAGAATCCAAAATGATTGAATTTGGAAGGGTTTTGTGGATATCTATATCAACATAAAAACGAGAAAATACTAACCTAGCTTTAGCCTTTGTGATATCATCAACAAAGATAAAGTTCCCAAAATAATTAGCAATCTAGTTGAAGAATCCTTCATCCCAAAAATCAAGTGGGAGGCATGGAAACCTAACCCAAACATGGGTTATTTTGTTTAGGTCCATTACAAGGTAAAATCATGTCTTCCATCTACAAAGAGATAGATTATGCTTGGCATAGATCTATGGGATGATAGTGAGAATTGACATAAATTCTTCCTTTAAAGTAAATTTAAAAAGGAAGAGATCACCAACCATCACACTCCCTTTTAGTGGTCATTTGGCCACTATCCATCGCCTAACCATATGAATGGTAGGGTGGAAAGAGAACATTTTTCCAACCATGGAATTATCCATTGAAGAGACAATCCTTTCCAAAGTAGAGTTTGGTAGTTTAATAACAATTCCTTCATTAGACTGGAGGAACATAGGGATAACAACTCCAATCACATGTTCACCTTGAGACTCACCCAAAAGAACCTTTTTTCTAGGTATTAAGATTCAAAACCTTAGCATGAACCACATGGTCACGAGGGCAGGTCAATGTAGAGACAACATTATTCAAAACCACAACATAAAACATGGGATCATGAAACTAGAGATGGGTGGGAAGGGGCATAATATGAATTGAATGAAACAAAATCTATTAGAGTAATCATGCATTAGCTATTAATTAATTAATCTTTATTTGATTATTAGTCTAATTAATTTCATGCACTTAAGCTAAACTTAGGAGTGCTTTTTTTTGTTAACTAGAGTGAGCTATTATTAGACCATTTTGTCTCATCACATAAAATGATGACACTTGTCATGATCTAATACCTTTATCATTTAGGGTTTCTCTTATAAAGCACTCACCCTCTTTGTATTATCTCTTGAAAACTCTTGAAGCCTGATGAGGTTCATTCTGTAAGTTTTTTCTGGTTGAGGATATAACAAAATATTGTTTGCAACTCTCTTGTGTGAAAGGTGTTTTTGTTCATTGTTTGATCCCGTGTCTTGTGTTTATTCACAATTCTAACATGGTATCAGAGCTAGGATTCAACAAACCTCTTCTTGATTTTTATTGTTGGTGCTAATGCTTCCTTGGTTTTGTGTTGGAGTGATCTATGTATCTAGTTTTTGTTCCTATGTACTTGACAAATGTAGTGACTAGTTACCCATGCATTTCAGTGAGATGGAGTATTAACCATATGGACACTCATATATTCCTTTTTTGTGGAGGCGACCTTCCATTTTCACTTGATCAATGTTCTTTAGACTATTGGTACATGTGCCATTTGTAACTTCGAGTTCCATATGATTTCCTTTATTTTCCATTTGATTTGAGTAGTGTCATTGGGGGAACTCATGCAGTTTCTTGTCTTCTTGATCTTGATCATCAACTATTTCAGAGGAGGTTCTTCATTTCAGTATATAGTAGTCATCATTCAAAATTTGTCTACAACTTATTCGTGCTTCAATGATATTCTTCATGTTCCTATTCTTTTTGGGACATTGGTTTGGTGACTTCTTAGTCCTTCATTTTTCTTTCTCTCTTTTGGAGAGGATTTTTTCCCATGAGGTTTTATCCTTTTCTCTATTTGTGAGAGATTAGATTATTTGTACATGGGTACCTCATCAGGCCTTGCTTGTTAGGAACCATCATGCATTCTTTTATTTTTATGCATTCACCATGGGTTTTTATCTACTCCCTAAGTTCATCTTAAGGGGGGTGTTAGAGTAATCATGCATTAGATAATAATTAATCAATATTTAATTGATTATTAGTCTAATTTATTTCATGCACTTAAGCTAAAATTAGGAGTGATTTTTTTTGTTAACTATAGTGAGCTATATTAGGTCATTGTGTCTCATCACATAGGATGATGACACTTGTCATGATCTAATCCTTTTATCATTTAGGGTTGATCCTATAAATCAATCACCATCATTGTATTATCTCTTGAAGACTCTTAAAGGCTCATGAGGTTCATTCTATAAGTTTTTCTAGTTGAGGAGATTATTATTTGTAGATATCTTATATGGAAGGTGTTTTTGTTCATTGTTTGATCCCACACCTCATGTTTATTCACAATTCTAACATGGTATCAGAGTTGGTATTTAGTGAACCCCTTCTCAATTTTTATCCATGTATCAATATCACATATTTTGTTCAGGTCTCCTTCTTCAAGATCCTGAATTAATTCAAATAGAAGGGTAAGGGGGACCCTGGATAACATGACACTTATATATTGATAAAGAAACTTAACTTTAGCATTAGTATCGACCTAGAATTGGTATTCCATGTCACTTATTTTGATTCACTAATCAAAAGAAAAATTCAAATTGAAAAAGCCATCATTACTAAAGAGGAAATTAAACTTTATTCAAAGGATCAACACCAAAATGAAACTATAGAAACTAAGGATGTTAAAGGATCAAGGAATCAAAGGATAAATAATGTTGCAACTATAGAGACTAAGGATAAAGGAATCAAACTTGGTGAAGTTTCTCAAGGCAACCAAATTTAACAGTAGTATAGATGTTAATGTAAATGAATGCTCGAAATAGAATTTAAGTTGCCCATTCGATTTTACCTTATAGATGTTAGCCTCTTGAATATTTCTAAGGGGACCTCTACACACAAGCTATAGAGGAGGACAAGTATTTTTTACCTAAGTAAACTTTTATCCAATAAACTATATCTTAAAAAATGGTTATATAATCTTTGTAAATGAAATATGGTAATTTAGAGCAAAACATTTGAATGCTTTTAATTTTATTTTGAGTCAATTTGTTTCTTTAGATGTTAACTCAAATGAAGATGATAAATGTATCTTGGTGCTTTACTCTTTACTTAAGCATTTAAACAAAATGATTGTTTCTATTAGAGGTGATGGTGCAAAGATCGAGATGGATTACCAATTGTAAATGATTGATGATAATTTATGAGTGAAAATGATTTGTAATTCATAAATTATTATAGTGCAAGATTACAAAAAATCAATCTATAACATGTTATTGTTCATAGCTCAACCATTATAAAGTGATTATACTTTCAAATTTTAGGTTTAAAAGTAGGAAAACATACACACAAGGAACAAATTATATTGAATATCAATTTTTATTTATAAAAGTGTAGAGTAATTGTGTATGTACATATACAAATTTGGCATATATGCCATCTCAAAACAATTTTTACAAAATGTGGCATATGTTATCTCAAGTTCTATAAACAATGTACATCCCAAATAGCTATGCCATCTCAAGAAAATCCTAAACTTATGGTAGATCGTCAAAATTTAGCCTCTTCATGCCACTTGATTGATGCAAAGTTGACTACACAATAACAATTCAAACCACAAATTAGATTAATTAGCTCAATGGTAAATAAGTTAGACTACTAAATAGAAACTTATTTACCATTTTTACAACTTTCAAAGTAACATCTAATCACTATACTAAACTATAATTTCTCAAAAATATCAACTAAAGTCAAATTCAATTCTTGACTACCTCAAGCCTTTATTTTTTTTTTTGAAAAATGTTTTGTAAATGAGGGTCCCTTAGGAAAATCAAGAGTCCTATCATATTGTAATGGTGGAGGATCCACATAGGTGGAAGGTGGAATACACTAAAATAGGTAAAATAAGATTGATAAAATTCATATATAATTGTTGACAAAGAAACATAAATTAAACATATACCTACTTATATCTAAACTTATATCTACTAGATATAAAAACTATATACCACTTGTGATGCTTCTTCGATTGTTTGAAAAGGACTCATCATGGATGCACCAACTACAACTTCATGTATAAAAACTGACAAGAATGTAAGACTATAAATGTGTGTACATATAATCATAATATATTTGAAGTTAACATGTAAATCACCACATTAAGTTCTATAAGTTCTAAATAAACTATTAATTCAATTAAAATTTAGTTCAATTACCTCGACTCTTTCTAATTGCTCTAAGAGGCATTCTGTGAATGAGAGTCCCTTAGGATGATTAGGTTTTTTAGTATAAGACATTGTGTTGAACACCCAAAATACTGAGAGGGGAGTGAATCAGTATTCACTGAAATCCATTAACTTCATCAACTCAAACATCCATTCAAAGCATCACATTAAACTTGCAGTAAAGGAAAAGAATAGTTAAAGCATGCATCACATCAATAAACACAAGAACACCATATTTAAATGGAAAACCCTTAAAAGGGAAAAACCATGGTGAGGATTAGATCACAATATACTATAACCGGTTACAATGGATTTGTAAAATGGTGGACTCACTTTCCAAGGAACCACTATCTAGAAAGAATGGGTCATTGCCAAGGGATCACTGTCCAAAATATAAAGAGATAGAAGAAAGGGTGGTTCGTAGCCAAAGATGGACTACTAACAATGCATCTGCAACATGCTAAAGGCACAGTTCCAATTAATCTCAAAAATATGACTTTACACACTTCATAATTCACCACTATCACCTTTCACACTTCACACTACATCAAATCTTGCACACACTCTTACTTACATCCAATATACTACATTTTCATCTCATATCCACATCTCATTCCCATCACATAATGAATTAACCTTGTATATATACCACAACCAACCAAAACATCAATTAGGTCAGCCTAATTACATGAAACGTGTAACACCATAACTTGTCGGCCCAAAAATCCAACATACATGCTTTACGAAAGGAAACAAAATGTGTACAACAACAAAATAGGTTGGCATGACCTATAATCACTCCCATAAATCTGTTCTATATATAACTAAACTCAGCATGACCCCAAAACCTTTAGGTCAACACCATTGGTGAAGCAACAACTGAACAGACCAATTGTTCATTCACAACTCGACATCGGACCACCAAATCACTTTCCACTTGGATTTCAAACACATCTAACATATGCCAACAGTTCCTCAAAACGACACGAAAAAATATTCATCCACGGTGGAATGTAGAGCATTTCAACATGCACTCTACACCTGTAACACTGCACATTGTCAACAATATCTTCAACTATGGAAGACATAAAGTCCAATAACTTTGGATTTAGACACATCCAACACACACCATGAACACCTCAAAACTGCATGACAAGATTCTGCATAGCAGAATAATGCAGACCACAAAATTGTTCCTTTGAACACAAAATATGCACACTAGGACTTAGCCAATTCTCCAAAACACTTGGTCTTCTTTGGAACAATTCTTCTACATTTTTACAATGGGTTGCTATCAATGACAACACCATATATCAACATGCTCATGTTGCCAACAATCTCCCCCTTTGTCATTGATGGCAACACATTCTCCAAAACATTGTCCCCCTTTGACATCAAGGGAAAATGGTACCAAAAAGATACTTCTCTTCTATACTCAACACACTTCAACAAAAATCTCCCCCTTAGTGAAATATTTACATCAAAGTGGCTCCCCCTAATAATGTTATCCATCAAAAATGAAAAACTTGTATTGTAGCACCATCAACTATTTCCACATTTGTGCATTGAAATCATAAAATCACATATACCTAGCAAAATAATATAACTTAACCCTTATAAGACTCTTTCAGTTTAGCAAGGTGTGGGGTGATCCCACAATAGTGGTTTACAATTTTTGGCCAAATTGGACACTGGAATAATTTTTTTTAACTAAATCTTCACTTTCGGGCACCTATAGCGGCTAAACTGTGAGGAATTTGAAGATGATGCAAACTAGAGTTTTGTGACATTTTGTCTGTAGATTCTAAAAATATTTTTTTCAAAATTTTTGGAATCAGATTGCACTTTTTTTTCCATCTCCCTCGAAAACTAGTTTTTTTCAGAAAACAACATTTTTAAAAAATGACACTCACTGTATAACGCATATTTTTTTTTTCCATGAAGTATACAATTCTAATTATTTCGAATTTAGATTTGTAACTCCGATATCTAATGCTTCCACTTGGTTAGACATATTTTTATTGAATATTTTTTCTTTAATCAAATTTCGAAGTCAAACCAATTACAATTCAGACATAGAGCGACCATATAACGTGTAACTTCTTTTGTATGTATCGAAATTAAAAAAAAAATTGTTGGATCAAGGACTTCAATATACGGTGTACTCTATTTTTCATTTTTATGATAATCTCTATTTTCCTATGTGTAGAGATAGAAGCTTCATTTTTACGAAGTGAAAAACCTATGTTTAATAAAACTAAAAAAAACAAATAGATAATAAAACCAAAACATATTAAAAATTATATTCGTTGGATAGCTCGTTACGAGGACTGATTCAAGTTGGGTTTGGTATTTAAGCCATTTCATGTTCAAACTGAGCTCCAAAGTGCAAAAATTTAGGTTTTTTTTGTGAATTTTGTCAAATATCAGGGAAATGGGGGGTTCGCCCGAACCAAGGGGGTTCGACCAAACCCCCTTCCCAAAAGAGGTTTTCATTCAAATTTTGTCCGTACATGCAATTAATGGGTTCGCTTGAACCCTGGTTTGAGCGAACCCTTTTTTGGTTCGTTCGAACCATCTAGTTCATTCGAACCCCCAAAATGTAAAATTTTGCCACGGGGTCATTTTTATCAAGATTTCCTTCCTCATTCGAATTGTAAACCACTTTTGTGGGTTTACCCTATGCCTCTCAATATTTCTTTGCAATCTGCTAGTCCTTCTTAGCAAAGGCAAGCATATGGCATTGATTTTGAAACTAAATATGGAGGTCTTCTCCTTCTTTCAGAGAACTAGGCACTGGATTCATTTTCAACACCTTCTCTACATTAGCTAAAACTCTAGTTAAAGGGGTAAGCCTTGCACTTACCATATCTCTTAGCTGACCATACTAAATTATTGTTTTCTCTTTTGTTCTTGCAATATAAAGAATTGACCATGCAAATTTTTAATAATTGCTCTTGTAGCTCCATCTACATCATTTACCATATCATATGCACTTGAGGCCTAAGCAATTTGTGACTCAATTGATTCCATTTGATCTTTGATGCTCCTTGTAGAATTTGGCCATTTTAAACAAAACTAAAATAAAACTTTAGCTTCTTACAAACATTTCTTGACATCCTCTAAGTTGCCTTGTAACTTACCACATGTGCAGTACTACATGTTGAAAATGGAGGTAATTATGTAGCTTTAAAACTTGTAGAACTATTATACTGTAGATCTAATTAAGTGTTCTTTGTTACAAATTATTTGTAGATGATTATCTGTTTAGATTCATTTTACCATTTGTAGAAGTAGTCAAAAGATTGTAGAAGAATAAGACCAGAAGATAGAAGTGACACAACATATACTGTGGAGAAACCCTTTCGGGAAAAAACTCCACTACCAGAATCAATAGCGCTTGTATTATTTAACCTTAGAACAAGATTACAATAATTATTTATCAATCCTTGCTTGAGATGCTTCTTTTTCCTTCAACAATTCTTCTTCACAACCTACAATAAAATCTAATAAAACTCTCTTCAACTTGCTGCAATTTATAGAAAATAATGAGCCTTGTAAACTCCAAAGAGTTTACAATTACAAAGCACAAAGATTATCTCACAAAACCTACACCTATTATTTGCAAGTAGAGTTCTTCCGTGAAAAACAATGTCAAACCAGGTCCTTCATCAATTTGGGCATCCAAAAATGAAGTCCTAACTCAACGTTGATTACAAAGATATCTTGTAAGCTTCTCCTCAAAGTTGGCGCCCAAGAATGGGCCCACTTAACTTAGCTTTATAAAATATCTTCACATGCAAAAGTGTTAACTCCAAGATGCCAACTTGGGTGCCCAAGGTGGTTCCAATTCAATCTCTGTTAACTGAAACATATCTCTCCACCATTCATGCTAATATCATGCATGATTGATCATCCCCACTTAACTGAATGTATCACCTGTTATTTTTCATGCAACTCAAGTCATTAGTCATGCATTCCAAGTCAACTGAATTCAACTAGCATTCAACTAAAACTAACTACTTTCAACTAAAGATAACTAAACCATAACTGAACTGAACTGAACTGATATTGAATTGAATTGAACTGAACTCAAGGTGAGTTCCACCTTCCATGTGGGTGCCCCATGTGATCCTATTTTGTAGGAGCTCTTCTTGGGTGTCCCCACATGCTCCTATCATTTAGAATTAATTACAAATATCAATTTACATGTTCATTTCATTCGAATTTAATCTCTT
>VDFB02252461.1:0-17752 GCA_007258455.2 Sequoia sempervirens
TTGGATGGATGTGGGGGTTGTCGTTGGTTACCAGATGAATAGGTATTGAAATATGGCCCAACAAAAGAGAGTGGATCTTGTGGCATACCTTGTCTTTGAGCCCATGGCCTCCTTTGTGCAACATAGTAGACTTGATCTTTTTCAACCTGGATTGGCTTGAACTTAGGTGGAACCTAGTGGCTTTCAATATTAGCTATCATCCTACATCTACAGTCCTTCTTTTGTCTGCAATGGGGGTAATACTCTACCAATGTTGTCTTTGCCTCCTCTTGTTTCTTTTTGGCCTGAAGTGTATCCAGCTGAGTAGCTAGATTGTTTATAATGTCCTTCTCGAAGTCTACCAATAAGTTAGTAATCTCCATTCTTGAAATTCCATTAGTAGATGACTTACCCATGGAGGATTGGTAGGATCTTCCTTTCTTTGAAGCTGCCCTAGAATAGTTCTAAGATATCTTCTTGATGTCCTCCCAAGGAACTTGGGAGATATCCCCTTCTCTTATCAAGTCTAAGGCATCAATGCAGCTATCATTAATTCCTCTCAGGAATTTTTTTTTTGTGATTCTTCATTAAGTTTATGGTGTAGATATTTTTGCAAACAAAACAAAAACCTTGCAATGTAATCCTCCAGGCTCTCATCTTCCTTTTGCTACATCCTGAAAATGTCATCTCCTCTGATGGCATTTCCCCTACAATATTCCTTGTACTTAAGGAACTTTGTCTTCATGTCCTCCCAAGTCTCCATAGTATTTCTGCCTAGGCTCATGAACCATCTTAATGCAACCACTTTCAAGGTGGTAGGAAATAGCTTAAGCCCATGGGCATTGGTGGTATATTCATAACCTCTACAGAGTATGTCAAACTTGAACAAGAAAGAAATATCAGAGTCTTCTTTGTCAGTCCTCTAAAACTTCAGGGGCCAGAAGCGGGGATATTTTGATTGTGCTTTTTAATACGATGGGAAGCTCGGAAAGGAAAATTTGGTTGCGTTGGGGTCCACCAACTTTCCTATTTACATCACCCATGCCTCATGATATAGTTCCAGCAAAGTTCTCAATTGATTTTGATCTTGATCAATTTTAAAACTAGTCAATTAGGAGTAATCGTACATGAGGGTTCAACTCTTCTTCTTCTTCCTCTCTTGACAGATTCAAATGCTCATCTAGCTGAAATGGATCAGGGTTATTAGGAAGGAATCTCCCATAAGTATCTCTCCTCCTTCCTCTATGCATACACTATCAACTCACTATCAACCAGCTCACACAAAGAATTGACAAAAGAATGGTGGATCATTACTTTCCTACATAAGGGGTATACTAGGAACAAACTTTTAGAAATACTGTAGCAGGAAAACTATCAATGACTCCAAAGAACTCCCTGGTTTGACACCATCCTCAACATAGGTGCCAAAAATGTTGGCCTCCTACAATGATCTAATAACTAAGCCCTTACAACTTTGATTCAAAGATTGGACATCTAATCTCAATAGCTATTTCAATCATCATGAAATTTTGTTTCAACATCCTTCAGGACGCGACTTGAAATATGATCCCGGTACAATATCTTTGCACTAGAAATCAAAGTAGCCATTTCATTCTATAGCTAGAAAGTTTACAATGTTGAAATGATTGCTTTGGAAGAAATATATAAATGGTAGACATCAGCCAACAACTTCCTTCAAGCTGAAATGCATGACAAAAATGAAACTTTGAGCAAAAAAATAGGAAACTACTTTGTCTACTTTGGCTGCAAGGACAGTCACATAATGGAATTCTAGTGGTTGTAGGAATAGTCAGTGTCAAATTCTTAACTAATTACTAAAGATAAAGTAATAACTAAACTAAACTAAACTAAAGGACATAATGTTCACCAAGTGGGTGCCCTTGGATGAGTATCCTCTAAAACTAATGTAAACTCAGATGCAAATACTTATAACTTCATTTTATTCATTGGAAAACATGAGTACAATTGAGCAATGTAATTGTATTATTGAAAACTAAGAATGCAAGTACATCATCAAATCGTGCAACCTCTTTTGAAGGAGCATCTGAGTCTTATTTATAGAGAGAAAAGCTAACAACTAATTGATGAGTTAAAAATAACCTCATTAGTATAATGGGCTCAATATGTAAATCTAAACCTTTTAGCCTTAATAACCTTGCCAATTGGTTACCTTTAGGAAAAATAAGTGCTCTCTCTTTACGAATAAGCGTATAAACTTTATTTCTTGGAGTTGATCAAATTAAACTAACTTATGATGATTTAATGATTTAGTATTGAGTATTTCGTAGGTCAATTTCACTTCCAATCACCATTCCAGTCAAAAGAGAAATGAATGCAGATCTTCATACTTTTGAAAACAAGCGAGCGGGCACCAAAATTCTAGGAGCACACATTTTGGTTGAGTCTTTATAATTCTGTTATTTTTTAGTTTCAAAAACTTTATGGCGCATGTGAGCCTCTTTAATATTATATATCATGGGCTTTAAAGTCCTTCTGCTATTTACAATCTATTAAAAAGACTCGATCGACTGAAAAATAGGATTGTTGTTAGTCATTTTTCATATAAATATGTAACTGCTACAAATAATGAATGGAGAGAAGAAGATTATCGTTATGCTACAAATTTGTCTATTTTCGGTAAAAACTACCATATGGATATGAGTTTTCCTATATGAATTACACTATATAATGTAGATGATCTTTGGAATGTAAGTATCTTTTGATTGATTTTGTATGATCTGAACTAGCCTAGACACACCCAAGGTTGGCCCTTTCCGGGGACATAGATGAATAGATAAGTATTACATTTCTTGTTCTATCCTTTTGTTAGATAATAGTTAAGATGGCTTTCATGATACATGTTATGGGTGTCGGTGTCAAACTGGGTTGCAACTAGTCCATAGTTTCAGCTGCTGTTTGAATCTCCAGGGCTTTTCTTTCAATTGATTCCTATTAAATTATTTTATGATTAGTAGTTGGCTTGTTATCTTTTACATTAGATAAATGTTCCCTAATTTCTTTACATGTTTTACTTCTTCAGCAATTTATGCATTCTTTAGATTAATCATTTCCATGCTTTCTAGTTTAGTGGTAATGCTTTTTAGATTCTTAGTTTTCTATTTCCTAGTTTGAGTCATTTTCTCGCTTTCTAGATAGATGATTTACTACTTTCAAGATTAGAGGCCCCTTAGTGTAGAAATTTTATTTAGTAGGTTAGTATTTAGGAAACCTAAGAGAGAAGTTGAGATATATTCTATTGTAAATAGCTTTTGGACACTACTTGGTTGATATAATGATGTGATTATTCACTAAAGTGTTAGGACCTAAAAACAACCTGTCACTTTTTGGTGTTGTGGCCGGGGACTCATTTTTTTAGTGTTAGTAGGAGATATCTTGAAGGCCTCTTTTAGGGATAGGAATATTTCCTTAGTTTCTTTTCTGCATTGTCAGGAAATGAGCCCCCTGTGGAAGATTCATACCAAAAACCCCCCAGTTGACATACCAACAACAAGTGGAGAGGAAGGTAACTCAAACCAAGAACTTATGCAGGAATTGACCAAATGGGGTCAACCTGAGACCTTCTAATATACTCCAGAAAGAGAACCTATAGATGAAGAGGAGCATATTCCTTTACAAACTCCTAAACCGCGCCCAACTGAGCGAACTTGGGATGAAAGTCATACCTTATTCAACACCATGGGAGACTGAAGAAATGCTACTAACAATAACGATAACCCTCCACCACACACACTCAATTATCCTATTGCTATCGATGCGGATGATGATACAAAATGAAAAACATCTCACTCGCCTTTTTTCCAACCTTTCAGGGTTTGTCTACGAAGGACCTTGATTAGTTCCTATTTGAGTTTAAAGTCTTGTGTTAGACATATGACTACAAGACTGATAATCAGAAACTAAAGATTTTCCCTTCCACTCTGAAAGACTCAACTATGCACTAGTTTATGGGGTTATCTTATCAGTTGATAACCTCCTGAGATGAAATGGAGTCTATATTTTTGGAGAAATACCAAAGCTACTATAGAGTAAGCAATAGGAAAGAAGAACTATTTAAAATAAGGAAAAACGAGGATGAAAGTTTATAGGATTACCTAGATAGGTTTATCTTCTTAACCAAATGTTGTGGTGGAGAAGTTATAAGTCTTGATATTTTGAAGACCTTATTTCTCAAAGGTCTCGATGACGAAGCTCAAAGGAGTTTAGATTTGATGGGAAAAGGAGATGTGTTCCAATTCAGACTGGAAGAGATTATGGAGTTATGTCATAATTTCTCCCGAACCCAAGGAGGAATTAGGAAGTCCTCCCTTTTTAGACGTTCCAGTGACATTAGTAAACTTTTTGAAGAACTCGCCAACTTCAAGACCGACATTCTCATCCAGTTAAATGCCAATTTAGATGACATCCATGACAAAACATGAAACTCTAAAACCTTATCCATTTATTGTCGTAGATACTGAAACAAACATTTTCTAAGAGAATGTCACTTGGAAAAAGTTGATAAGATTGACGTCTGTCAGGTGTGTGACAAAAATCACCCCACCAACCAGTGTGAGCTATTGAACACCATCAAAAATTCCAAGAGAAAAATTCTAGTTGAGGAAGAAATGAACATTGTTAATCAAAGAACTAGAGGTAATTTTTCCTATGGCCAGAGTTCCAATCCTAACTAGAGACCCCAACCCAATTGGAAAAAAAATCAATGGGCAGCACCCTGGCCTCAGGCACCACCTCCAATACCTTCTAATTGGGGAACTTATCCTTGGGGACCACCAGAATGGGAAAATCAATCTTTGAGTAACCCTTAGTGGCCTAACCAGCCTCAACCGCAGTGGTAGACTCAAAATCCCATTCCTAAATGGAATCAACCTCAACATCAATTTTATACTGGCCCTAGGAGAATTCCTACCCAACAACAAAATATTTTACCACCTCCTCAGACTACACAAAAAAATGAACAAGTTAACTAGCCACCACTTCCGACGCAACCAATATCAAACCCAAAGAACAATTGTCCAAATACTCTGGTATATTTTGTTGAACAAGACAATGTCATCAAACTCAATGCCATACATTGTGGAAATCTGCAATTGAGTTTTGAAAAAACACTTTCACAACTAACTATTAAATAAATTATCGATGAACCTATTAAAAAGTCTATTGAGGAAATCATGATAACACCTACATCTATGGAACAGATACCAGATGCTACACAACAACAACTCGAATTGCCATCTTTAGTAGGAGCTTCCAACCTACCTTAGGAGAAGGGGGTCAGTCTCCAATTGAACACCCAAAGGAACCCATGCCTAAGGACTATGCATCTAAAAGAAAGACCAAAGCACCCTTTCCAAAGTGTCTAAAACTGATTCCTATAAACGATGCTCCAGAATCAACCTTACCAACTGAAACTGCATTAATACAAGAAATTAAGCAATTACAGATTGAAGTTCCCTTGTTACAAACAATTAAGGAGACCCCTAAGTTAAACCAGTTGATTAAAAAATTGTGTATTAAGACCCCAAGAAGTAAGCCGAAACGGATTAACACTGTTCATATAAATGAGTACCTAGCTGATTTGTTAGCTGGAATAGCCACTACTCTAAAATATGATGACCCAGGAAGTCCACTTATACTAGTAACAGTTAATGAGGTAGTAATACCTAATGCTTTAGTGGACCTTGGAGTAGCCATTAATGTAATCACTATGGATGTGATGGAAAAATTGGGACTAACTGATCTACGCCCCACAACTATAGTCTTATAGATGGCAAACCAATCCATAGCTATTCCTAAGGGAATTATCAAAAATGTTGTCATGAAGGTGGATGGATGGGAATATCCAATGGATTTCTAGATAATTGAATCTTTTAAGCCCAAAGATAATTTTCCAATAATTTTGGGACTACCATGGATGGCTATGGTTGCAACCAAAATTGACTGTAGAGAAGGAGGAATGACCATCTCCCATGGATCTAGTAGAAAAAAATTGTTTTTATATCCTACTGCCAAGCTTGTTGAACATAGCAAAGTATGGTTGGATGAACCATAAAACTCTAATGGACAGGAGAATCTAGCTTCACTGGCCATGGTAGTTATTAAGCGGCATGAAGAAGAATTAGAGGATGAATTGGAAGACGGTGTGGAGAATCTTTCCATTGAATTAGGAAGTGAGGAGATGTCAAACAAAAAAGAAATATTGGGAGACCTAATCAACTTAGATCAGGAAAAATTTGATGGTGCTAGTTTTATTGGAATACCTTTCCCTTTGATGAACTTAGTTCCAAAAACCTGCCATTTCTTTGTAGATGTTGCCTGGATTCATAAAACTATACCGCACAACTATCCACTTAACACCCTAATAAGGCCTATGTACACTGTCATGTCCAATCATCTGGGAGTCAAAACCATTATGCTACTTCCAGGAAAAACTTTAAACATTAATAGTTGGTTGAGTGAAATGGAAGAACAAAGATTGTTTGACACCCTGATGAGTAGATATAAAGCGTTCTTCTAGGACTATAAAGATATGAGAGGAATGCACCCCAGTGTGTGCATGCATCATATCTATACTAAGGACATTCGACCAATTCACCAACCATAATAGAGGCTCAATCCTACCCTCAAAGACATCGTTAAGACTGAGATTGAGAAACTCTTACAGGTATGATTTATCTACCCAATTTCTAACAGCAAGTGGGTGTCACCCTTGGTTGTAGTTCCAAAGAAGAACAAGAAGTGGAGAGTGTGTAGATTATAGGGAGCTTAACAAGGCGACCCACAAAGATTATTTTCTCTTGCCATTCATGGACCAAGTGTTGGATAACTTGGTAGGGAGGAAATATTTTTCATTCTTGGATAGATTTAGTGGATACAACCAGATACAGGTAGCAATAGAAGACAAGGATAAGACAACCTTCACCTACCCTTGGGGGAAATTTGCATATAGAGTTCTTCCCTTTGGGCTATGTAATGCTCTTGCTACATTTCAAAGGTCCATCTTGGCTATATTTGTTGAGTTGGTAAATGAGTGCATGGAAGTCTACATGGATGACTTCACTATATATGGTTCAACCTTTGATGAAGCCTTCGCAAATCTATACAAGGTGTTAAAACGATGTGAAGATCATCGGTTGTCCCTCAATCATGAAAAATTCTTGATCATGGTGGAACAAGGAATAGTGTTGGGACATCACATTTCAGCCAAAGGGATCAAGGTTGATAGAAAAATTTAACAAAATTGCAACCCCGATGTTTTCTCTCCTTCAGAAAAACATTGACTTCATTTGGACCCCTGAGTGTCAGTCCTCATTTGAAATTATCAAGGAGAAACTCATCTTTGCCTCTGTCCTTCAAGGGCCTAATTGGAATCTTCCATTTCATATTTATGCTGACGCATCTGATGATGCCATTGGAGTGGTTCTAGGGCAAGAAGATGAGAATGGAGGGAAATATGCTATATACTTCATCAACAAGAATTTGACACCAACATAAAATAATTATACCACCACAGAGAAAGAATTCTTGGTTGTAGTGCATGAAATCAAGAAATTTTGGCATTATGTCATGGGATATAAAGTTCTGATTACGCCATATCACTTTCGACCAGTATCTCCTTGCCCAGAAAAGCCAGTAGTCGACACAAGAATAATAAGGTGTGATTTCACTTCTCTTGGAAATTCAATGTACAGTGTCAAAATTGATCATCTTAGTCAGTTTCTTCGTTAAACGCAGTCGCTTGATTGCCTCATTGCAGATGAGTTTCGAAAAACTATTGCCCATTTCTATTAAATTCCTTGGTTCCCAAACCTTTACAAATTATAGCTGCCGAGAAGTGCCACCCCACTTTTCATCAAAACAAAAGAAACTTCTCATTAGATAATGTGCCCCCTTCAAATGGATTAATGGAATCCTATTTCGATGTGGACCTTATATCATTTTATGATGGTGTGTTAGGGCCGATGAGACTTATAGTATTTTGAGGGCCTGCCATGATGACCCTTCAAGAGGGAATTATTCTACTGAAAGGACAACTCATAAGGTTTTGGGAGTAGGATACTACTGGTCCTTAATGCACACGGACATCAAGAAATATGCTCACCAATGCGATGAATGTCAAAGAGCGGGTAGGCCAACTCCTAACGAAAGGCCCCTATAGCCTCAGGTAGTCCTTGAACCATTCAAAAAATGGGGATTAGAGTTTATCAGGCCAATAGATCATCCTTCATAAGGAAAAGAGTATATTATATTATGTACCGAATACCTAACTAAGTGGGTAGAAGTGCAAGCCCTACATATTTCTAGGGAGGAACAAGTAGCCGATTTCCTCTACAATAGAATTTTCCTCAAGTTTGGAGCTCCAAGGACAATTGTCATGGACCAAGGCCCCCAATTTATGTCTAAAGTGTTGTTGGAATTTATAGATCACTTCCAAGTAAGTCACAAGAATTCCTCACCCTACCACCCGCAGACAAACAATCAAGTTGAGGTCACTAATAGGGAGATGAATTTTTTTTGATGAAAATGGTTTCCTCAGGAAGGAAAGACTGGGCTAGGAAACTACCAGAAGCTATCTGGGCCTACAGCGCAGCTTGGAAATCAACCACTTTGGTTTGTGGCCTGAGTTGATCTTTGGAAAGAGCCTCTTTACCTATTGAATTTAAACTCAAACCCTTTGGATGCTTGGAATTGGGCATGGATCTCTCGGCATTAAATTGAAATGTACTAGCTGGTCAGTCCAGATGAACTCATTTGGATGCTCGTCCATCAGGCTGAATTGATCAATAATAATATAATTATGGCATGTCGGCATCGAGAAATAGTTCCATACTGAGTTAAAATTTTCTTCAGATGCGGGATGCATGAAACTTAGGACCTGGCTTGGACCATACAAAATTTTAAAATTGTTTGCTAGCTATTCGGTCCAACAGGCCTAATCCGGGCTGGAATCTCCTAGTTTAGCTTGGGCCCTTGACTACACCTTTATCTTGTGACTACAATAATAAGGAGGTTGCAAAATATATGGGTGGGAAAGCAGTAGGGACTATTCACTCTATTGAAACCCTATTGTGGGAGGTCCAATATGGTTTTGTCCTCCTATTGCAAAAGAAAAGTTATTTCTAAAACTTTTCATGATTTTTTAAGTTTTGACTGGACATTTGTGCTTGTCTCTTTTGCAGGACTTCACCTTTGGCCAAGCACAATTCTGGTGCACCTTACTATGATGCTCCAAAATTTGTCAGCATGGTTGTTGCAATGCTCCAGAAATTGTTGTTGCAATGCTCTAGAATCTGCATAACAGACTGGTGCCGCTCATCACTTTGATCTTTCATTATGATGCATCACTTAGCGGTGCTTTGGGAAGCCAAAGCCAAAATGTCACAACTTTCTTCATTCTTCATCTTTGATGCTCCGATTCTATTGTTTCCTTCATTCTAGCACCATCTTTTGATATCAATTTCCCTCATTCTTTCTCCAGACATCTTTCAGTGTTATTTAAAATGTTCCTCAGAATACTCTGATTTTTTGATGCTCTAGAAATTTTGGTCTGGCTCCATTACATCTTTTGTGATACTCTAGAAATTTAGGTTCTTGTGGGTTGCATCTGTGATACTCTAGTTTTCTGTGACATCTTTTCATTGATGCTTCAAAATTTTCTGGTTGATGCTTGACATCTTTCGGCAATACTCAAAATTTTGTTATTCAGGCACATCTTTCTCTTGGTTTCAGCGTCAAGCGACATCTTTTGAATGATACCGTAATCTTCTAATTTAGTCAACAGCATATTTCCAATGACATATCTGCAGTAATCTGAACTCTCTTCTCTACTTGATTGCATATTCTTAGTATTGCTCCAAAATTTTGAGTATAAAATTTTATATCTTTCCAGTTTTTCTAATTTTTCCTAAGTTTCGTGCACGCTCGTCCTTTAATGTTGCCTCAAGATCTGCTCCCTTATAATTATTCCACCACCTTATACCAAATATTTTCATAATAAATATTATTATGCCACCTTTTTTCCATAATAATCTCCACCATCACTCCAATCATCGCATCCATGCCATTATTATCTGCCACCACTCTTGCCAACCATATGACTATTACGTCAACACAAGTGAGTTACGTTTGATCTAATGATAGGACTTAAGGTATGTGTGAATTTATTTATTTAAATGGTTATTACTTATTTTGAATAAGGGTTAATTAATTGGCATGATCCGTCTGCCTTATAATTTTGAAACTTGTGCCCTTTACGCGATTGATAAGAGTACGATAGCAATTGTAATTCCTTGTGAAAGGTCATCGTCATTATATAGTAAGGTGACAAGAAAGCTGGTAATTAATTCTTTCCCCATTGAGTATATCGACACAAAAATCTTTCTCCATGTGTCATTCAGTGAAGCAAGCATTCAAGAGTTTTGTAAAAAAATTCTAGGAAACAAAAGAAATGGGAGGCGCTAAAAAGAAACCCGAGCCAATTTTTGTAGCACCATTGTTGGCGTTGAGCAATATAGCAGCATTATTCTAGAGAGTTGGATGGTTGGACTTCATGAAATAATTTGGAGGGCACACAGAGCTGTTGGTGAAGGAATTCGTCAAGAATTTTGCAAATGGGAAGATTGTGGTGTGTAGAAAACCATTCCAGGTAAGTACGAAAATCATTGCTCATCTTTCCAGTTTTGAGAATAAAAGAATTAATTTGAATAAAAATAACCACGTCCCCTATCAAAAATTAATAGAATTATTCCATAGGGAAGGGGAACCCCAACCTATAATTACCATAAACACCAGGGGGAAAAATAAGGGAATTCATAGAATGTTTATTCCAGAACCCTGGAGGTCTGTTGTAGCCTGGATTATTAAATATTTCACTTGTGAGGGATAAATGACTACAATAGTGGGACCCCCTTTCCACTTGTTGACTCATTTATGCCATGACATTGAGGAACCTACTCTTAGGGTAAATTTACCATCTTTTCTCTGCCATTCAGTCACCTCTATGATGGAAAAATATAAAGTTGGGATGGGGCCCCTTAAACATCATGGTCTAATATAGTTAATATTTAAATACCATTTTCACAAAAAGCTCGAAAAGAGATGGAAAAATTTTCTATGGAAATTTGAAAATGAGGAGCCAAGAAAGTCACCTAAGGAGGGAAAATCCTCTAAACAAAAGGAGCAGTTTGTAGAAGAACCCTCCTCGAAAGAATTAGGTGCCCTTGAATCCCAACATACCTCCACAAATCCTAGTGAAGATGCTCCAGAAACCTTTCCAGATGAATTACAAACCCTAGGACAGGAAGGGGAGGTGGGAATTGTGCATTATAGAGGAGAGGAGGAACCCTCTTTGAAAGAAAAAGAAACGAAGTAAAGTTGTCTTCTAAACAACTCCTCCTATATAGAGAAGCAAATGGTTATCAAAAAGGAAAAAGGCCAAGACTCCAATAAAGGTGGTATAGATTGATAGTCCACCCGATAATGAGGAGAAAAATAAAGCAGAAAAGCAAGGGGATCAACTTCCTAAGGAAAAGAATGGGGAAAACCTATCACTTGAAGAACAACAAGGGGAGAAGATACAATCACCACATTCAAAGCAGAATGAAGATGAGCCTATGGGAGTATTCTCTTTGTTTCTTGATAGAGCAGGGAGTATACCAAAAGTTGAAAATGTACATCAAATTAATGAAGAAATAGAAGAAGTGTTTTACTCATCTTTTCTTGAGAACACTGAGGCAAAAAATGCACCCCATGTTGATGAAAAAGTGGAGGAAGTGCCTCACTCATCCCTTCCTGAGGACACCAATGAGGAAAATGTGCCTCACCTTGATGAAGAAATTCCTCATGCATCCTTCTCTGTGGACACAAGGGATGTAGAATCCAGTTTGAGAGATGAGGAATTAGAGAAGTTAAAGGTATAAATTGAAATATTGAGAGTCAAGTTATAGGATGACGAAGCACAAATTAATTAGCAACGAGAGGAAATTGAGGTGCAAGCTACCATTGTACATAAAAGAGACCAAGGAATTGCCAAATTGATTGCACAAATGGAGGAGAAAGACAAAATTATTGAGCAGCTACAATACCAGATCCAACAATGAAATCAACAAGGTAAGCAACATCAGGTTGCTCTTTGTGAAAAAGATAAATGTATTCAATATTTGAAAGGTAATTTCATTCAATTATTCAGTGATTTTGAAGAAGAAAAGAATAGGAAGGAAATTCAATTAAATGCCTCTATGAGTAAAATTGTAGAGCTAGAACAAAATTTGTAGGAGAGTGACACTCAACCAATCATGGAATCAAAGAGGACACAAGTTGAACCTATTGTTATAGATTGGTTCCAGGTACGCATTCCCCTAGTGTTAATGAAATGGATAGAGCAATGTTACCTCTTGAAGGATGTGGAATTTGAAAATAATAGGTTAAAGAGGGAATTAGTAATATTAAAGGAATCTTTCCATCAAAAATATAGGGGTAAGCAAGATGCCTGTGAAATTAGTGAATTACTATTAGCCTGTAGAAGACCATCTAGGTTGTACTCCATGTTTCTTAATGAGCAGATTTTAAGATGGAAATTGCAAAGAATTCGTCAAAACCAACCTCATGACCTTGATGACAAGGAATTTGTAAAAGTATTTGTTGAGTCACTCCCTAAACAACAAAATTTTCTATGTGAGTTCTTTGTTCACAATTTTCTCTTAGAATAGTATACAGATTTCTTTATTAACTTCTTTGTGGGAGTAGTAGAATTAAGATCATTCCTGTCCACTATGAAAAATCAACTTCACTGGCAAGACAGATCAAGAGAGTATGCACAGGAAGAAAATACTGTAGGGTTGCAGATGAGGTACCCTCATAGGAAGCCTTTCTCTTTCAAGAAACAATTTCTGGGTGTCAAACTTAAAAAGGAAGTATAGGTCAAATACAATAACAACCTTCGGTTGTGTCATGATCACTTTTAGGAACAAGGGCCACAATTATAGGACCAGCATGGCATGCATGTGAAGAGAGGTATACCCCTCTTCCTATGCATCTCAAGAAGAGGGAAATAATTTCACCTCTTAATATCAAATGGTCCTACAGAAGAGCAGTAGCTTTGGCCAAAATTCTGGAAGAATTAAAGATTAACTGGATTGGTATGAGCTACAAACCTCCCTTGCTTCTTTCACCACCTCCTTCAGTGTATACCAATCTGGACCAAAGTGAGGAAAATTTTTCCAAGTGGAAACAAAAGGGTCACTTTTCATCAAGGATTCTTGAGGAATTCAGAGATATTGGACATAGAGGCAGATGATGTGTATGATCTCAGTGCTAAGTATGAGGAAATGAATAGGAGGAATGATGGATAGGGGACACACTAAAGAGTAGGAGGACCTGCTCAGAATTAGGAAGGGGAGGAAATGATGAGGTAAAAATAACCTCATTAGTATAATGGGCTCAATATGTAAATCTAAACCTTTTAGCCTTAATAACCTTGCCAATTGGTTACCTTTAGGAAAAATAAGTGCTCTCTCTTTATGAATAAGCGTATAAACTTTATTTCTTGGAGTTGAACAAATTAAAATAACTTATGTTGATTTAATGGTTTAGTTTTGAGTATTTCATAGGTCAATTCCACTTCCAAATACCATTAGTCAAAAGATATTGGTTTGACAATGGCGGTGGTGCGAAATTCCGGGGCTGGGAGTTTCAGCACAATTTTATAGTGTGTGGCTGGTTTCAAAAAAATTTATGGCTCATGTGAGCCTCTTTAATATTGTATATCATGGGCTTTAAAGTCCTTCTTCTATTGGCAATCAATTAAAAAGACTCGATCAACTAAAAATTAAGATTTTTGTTAGTCGTTTTTCGCATAAATATGTAACTGCTACAAATAATGAATGTAGAGAAGAAGATTATCGTTATGCTGCAAATTTTTCCTTTGAGTAAAAACTACCATATGAATATGAGTTTTCTGACCACTCCTTGAATTACTGTGTAATATGGATGAGTCTTTGGAATGAAGTAGCTTCAAGAATTTCCAATGCATGTGATCTGAAGTAGCTGTAGACACACCCAAGAGCTAGCCACTCAAGGGTTATAGATAGATAGATAAGTATTATATTTCTTATTCTGCATTTCCTTTTCATAGATAATCATTTAATTTCATTTTAATTTCATGAGTACATGTTATGGTGTCAGTGTCAAGCTTGCAAGTTGCAACTAAGTCCGTAGTTTCTAAGCTTAACATTTGAATGTCTGAAGCACCTTTCTTTAGTTGATTCTGTTAAATTATTTTATGATTAGCACCTAACTTGTTATCTTTTACATTAGATAAATATTCCCTAATTTATTTACATGTTTTACTTCAAAAATTTATGCATTCTTTAGATTAATCATTTCCATGCTTTCTAGTTTAGTGGTAATGCTTTTTAGATTCTTAGTTTTCTATTTCCTAGTTTGAGTCATTTTCCCGCTTTCTAGATAGATGATTTATTGCTTTCAAGATTAGAGGCCCCTTAGCATAGAAATTTTATTCAGTAGGTTAGTATTTAGGAAACCTAAGAGAGAAGTTCATATATCTTCTATTGCAAATAGCCTTTGGACACTGCCAGGTCGATATAATGATGTGATTATTCACTAAAGTGTTAGGAACTAATGACAATTTGTCACTAATCACCTAGAAAGGTGGTCAACTCCAACATATTAGGAGGATGCCACTTTAGGGAAAGCATGAAAAGTGGAGAGGCGGTTACACATGTGTGGAATCTGGTCAGACATGTTTTCCTCAATGCAGATTTTGCACAACAGTAAAGCCTATATACGCTCAACAAATAATTAAAACCATTTACAAGGCAGTTACAACTCAATTTGCATGAGGAATCTCTCACTATCGACCTCCATTGACCTTTGAATGATTCCCTTGTTGAATGTTATGGTGAATGACCAGCTAGTAGAATCTTCTCAATTTGGTGGCCTCTATGCATATCTGCATGGCAATATTAGTATGCACAGTAATTGCATATTTGTAACTATCTTTAAAAAACTCATTAATCCACATGTAGAATTAACATAGATAGTCCAGATAACATATCAATGTCATTGAAGATTTGTAGAAATAAAATTAGGCCCAATGTCTGTGGTTTTGAGGAAATATGAACATTCAAACATCAAGGTCCATGAAAACTTCAGCAAATAGATCATAAATTCTAGCAAAATTAAACCATAAACTAGACTCATCAACACTCCTCGGGGTAGGGCATTCAATGATAGCTCTCACCTTCTCTAGATCCATTTTAAGACCCTTTATTGAGACAAAAAATCCTAGATACATCAACTCCCTTTTTACAAAACTACATTTCTTCAAATTAATCAACAACTTCTCCTACCTTAGCTTCTCAAAAAAATTCCAGATATGCATCAAGTGCTCATCCAATGTCTTACTGAAAATCAAAATATCATCCAAATAAACAATAACATTTTTTCCCAAAAATTCTTTCAATACCTCATTCATAAGCCTCATAAATGTGCTTGGTGCATTGGTTAGCCCAAAAGGCATGAATAACCACTCATACAAGCCCTCCTTAGTTTTAAAGGTTGTCTTCCATTCATCTCCTTCTCTAATTTTTATTTGGTGATATTCACTCTTCAAATCTATCTTCGTGAAGTACTCAACTCCACTGAAACAATCCATAATGTCATCCATTCTCGGCAAGGGAAATCTATACTTGATGGTGATCTTGTTGATGGCTCTAGAATCTGTACACATCCACCATTCCCCATCCTTCTTTGGTGCTAGTACTCCAAGTACTACACATGGACTCAAACTCTCTCTGATCAATCCCTTCCACACCAACTCTTGCACTTGTCTATTCAACTCTTTACTCTCTACTAGATTCATACAATGAGCTTCCTTATTCGAAAAAATGGCTCCAAGAATCAGGTCCATCTGATAACTAATATTTCTTATGGGACGAAAACCTTTGGGTGCATTATCAGAAATAATAGCTTGAAACTCATTCAACAAGTTTGAAACCTCTATAGGTATCACAGTAGTATCTTCTTTATCAACTCTAGGGATCAATGCAAAACACATATGCTCATGCTTCATACCTTCTAGAACTTTCTTATCTATTGAGTAACATTACTGCATACCTTCTTCCTCTACCCCTCTTTCAGGAAACTGCATATGATGAACTCCATCCTTTGTCAAAGAATAGGTGTTGGCATATGCATCATATGTTGCTAAGTGATCAAAATTTCCATCTACCCCCTAACAACATGACAAACATCCCATAGGAATAATATCACATACCTGCATCTTTTCAGTCTTGAACTTTTCTGCCTCAGACATTGTTATTCTGAGCTTTTTGTGGGTCCTTCTGACTTCAACAATAAATATGGGACAATGCTTCCTTCTCCCAACTTCCTGACTTACTAACTTCATTTCTTTCTGCCAGTTAAAGGTTGTTATTTCACCTCCATCAATAACATGTAAAACCGCAAACTTTACCTTCACACTTACATGGTGTGACAGTTCTTCCTTTGGGTTGGCAACATTCTACCTCTTACTTGGGCTGCCCTAGTAACAAGGAGCCACCTCTCCTCTTTGCATCACCGGTGTGAGAGACTCAACATCTTCATCAACATGTGCAACTCATGTATTACCCTCAGGTATTCTATTTGTTCTTACTTGATGTTGAGGACACTCATAGGCTCTATGTCCTTCTCCACACTGGAAATAGGTTCCACAGAAGCCTCATATTCCTGGTCCTCGTCTAGATCTTCCCCTTCCTCTTTGGTATCCACTATTCTGATCACGAGGATGATAGGTGTTATCTCCTTTCTAGTTCTGGCTGTTGTTGGAGCCTTCACCCTTCCTTTGATCTTCATTTCAACCTCCATATGACCATCCACCGATCTTTCCTCCATGGTCTTCACCTTCTTGTTTGTTCTCAAACCTCTTGTTTAGTTTTCCTTCAACCTTTAGAGAAAATTGATAAGCATCCTCAATGGTGGTCAATCTTACCAGCGCCAATTCTTCGTGTATGCTTGGCTTCAACCCATTAATATAACGAGAAATTTTCTCTTTATTAGCCTCATAATGTCCTGTTCGAATCAGGACCTTGTAAAATTCCTCCATGTATTCTTTCACTGTCCTTGTCCCTTGCCTAGAGCTTTGCATCTTCTTGAGCAACTCCAATTAGTAATCAACTGGAATAAATTGTTTCTTCAATTTTGACACCATTCTATTGCATTTGGAAATTTTATCTTTCCCTTGTCTTCCTCTTTCTAATTGGACCTCTTTCCACCATATATTGGCATGACCTTTCAATTTTGTCTTTGCAAACCTCTCTGTGAGGATCTTCATTCTCCTCAAACTCAAAAAATTCCTCCAAGTCATTGATCCAATCAATCAATTCTTTAGGATTTAGATTTCCACTAAAAGTTGAAACCTCCATTTTAGGTCTCTTCCCAATGCTTGAGATCGCTCGCAACAATCTTGTTTCTCCAAGATCCATTGGGTCCTGCTCTTCCACTTCCTCTTCCATTTCATCTTCACTGTCATCTCTATCTCATTGCACATCTCTTCTCCGAACCTCTTGTTGCAAGGTTTCTAATTGCCTTCTAAGGGCTCTAATTTCATCTCTAGGTGGACCTCTTCCACCACCTCGGCCTCTAACTCTATCATACTAGGCAAGTCTTAGAGCCATCTTGAACTCAACCCACACTCACAGGTCCTACTGCAACTACC
>VDFB02252462.1:0-26485 GCA_007258455.2 Sequoia sempervirens
CCTTTTCAAGGTTGCTGCAAGTAATCTTGAAGAGTGAGTAATGAAGGACAAAGAAGATAAGGCAGCCCTCAAAGCTGAGAACAAGCAACTCCAGCAATACATCTCGGATTTTCTTCATGGAGCCTCAAGCGTTGCTGCCATTCTCCCACAGCTTCAAGAGACATCAGCAGAACAACAGAAACTGGGTCGGTTAGTCGGTTGTGGAAAGCTCTTGGACAACTGGATCGCAGATTTCATTGTTGCAGGTCGATACCTTCTCACAGATTTGTATCAATTGAGGTACGATGCACACGATCTTCATCAACGAATCCAATGGCTTGAATTGACTATGGCAGAAGACAAACCGAAGGACTTGATTCTCATTTCTCAGTTGACAGTTGCATATGACGTCATTGTAGCATATGAGGATAAAAGAAATCTTTTCGCTTGGAGAGAACAACACCTCTTCAAAGTGGGAACATATGAGAGAATCTCTATAAAGTTGGCTGCAATCAAAGAAAATGTTATCGGTGCACTCAAACTTGTGAGCGGATTCATCACTCAGATCCCGTGCCATTATCTTCGTGAAGATGGCACTTACAATGATCTTGAGGTTGTGCAGGCTGAGTTCCAAAATTTGGTTGATGATGGTGTTGATGGTGATCTTGTTGTGGCCAAGTTAAATCACTTCTCGGTGATGTCAACAAGATTCAACAAGTTAGCTGAAGAAGTCAAAGAGTGTCAAAAAATGATCAAGGATGGAGAGGAGTTGAGCAGACAATCTATCATTGTGGATAGCGTCAGAGTGCCCGAAGATGAGACAGTTAATGAATTCATGGAGGACATGATAGCCCATTGTGGATAGAGTCAGAAGCAGCAGTTAACTCAACATCATTCTTGAGTTCTAATTGCTGGTTACATGCATGTTTATCTCATCTTTGGGGATATCTTTGGAGGAGGTTGGACTTTCAGTTAGGATCTAGTTAACTGATGTTAGTTACCGGTTGACTCTCATTTCAATAAGGACTTGCATGTTGCAAATGTCCATTTATTATGTATTAGTTCAGTTAACTGTTAGGTTGCATACAGTTAGACTTAGAGAATAAACTCTTGCATGCTCACAAGACTGAGTGTAAACTCAAGGAGATTTTAGGGTTTCCTATTCCTTGAAGTTCTATAAATAAGAGCACCCTTGCTCATTTGTACTTTAACTTTTGCTCGTAGTAGCAATTTGTTGAGCCACCTTGCCGTGCAATATTGCTATTCAGTATTTGTTCACATTGTAATTAGAACTTTTGCTGCAATAATAAATTGTTGAGCCACTATGCCGTACCAATATTGTTATTATGTATCTGTTCACTTAGTTAAATATAAAGCTGGTTTGATCGTTCATTGTGTGTGTATCTCGTGATGCAATTTGTTGTCTCGGATTTATTCTTGTTGTGATTAATAAGCTTGTTTCATATCTACACCTTGGATAGGAGTCCCTCCTCCTTGGGAATTTAGAAGTAGAGATTGTCATTTAAGTGTTGTTTCCAGTAAGTTACTTTCAGCCTACACTTCGGATAGGTGTCCCGCCTCCTTAGGAATCCTGGGAACTAACTTACCATTTGATATTGTTTCCAATAACCTTCATTTCAGCCTACACCTCAGATAGGTGTCCCGCCTCCTTGGAAATATTATTATAAAGTTTATCATATACCAATTCCCTGCTCCTAATTCCTCTTGTTGTGTTTATCTAGAGGAAATAGGATAGTTTTAGCATTAGCTTAGTTGTAGTTAAGATCTGCGAAACCAAAGAAAACCCTTAGCTGCAATGTATTGGTTTTCTTAACCTTGTGCCTCTTCCAGCTCTATCAAGAAGATAGGATTTAGAATAATTTACTTTTTCACGCATATCAGCAAAAGAGGGAGCTTCCCCTCCTAATTTGAAGAACAGTTCAACTGTGCATAGCTGTTTGTTGCCAATACGCACTCCAGAGGTGCAAATTGTAACGCCAACATATAGCATAGGGTGTGTAACATGGGATGTGTGCCACCCGTACCACCCACACTCATTTTATTTTTCTTCATTTCTCTGATTTCCACGAATGTTGGGTAACACATGTTGTTGCACATAGCAATGAAACAAGTGCATGCCTAATACATACCATTTCATTAGTGCCTTTGTGCTTCAAAAAATATTTATTGGTTGAGTTTTGTTTGTTTTGTGCATGTTGGATTTTCGGAATTACAGTGCTTAAGCCTAGGCCGCAACCAAAACAAGTTTATTTCTCTACAAACTTAGCTTTGACAAATATATCCAAGTCTTGACTATAAAAAACCACAAATTCCCTAATCTGATTGAGAAACTGTCCTAAAAAAGTCTTTGTATATCTCACCTACCAAAAAGAGCCAAAGGTTACCAAACATATCGTATGCATAAACTAGGAATTCCCCAAGAGAAACTTTCCAATATAGAGAAGCAACAAAAAGGATGTTGAAGTTAGATATTACCTACATCCAAAATGCCTTTGCAGCAGGGCATATCTACAAAAATGTGACAAATTGTCCCCTCTTTTGAAAAGAATGCAAAAAGCAGCTGAAATACCAAGTTCATGCAACTGTGTCTTGACTACTGCCCTTGATAAAACATTGGTCATTCCAAGATGTGTTTGTAAAAGAAGATCTGACCGTCCAAATGAAAAGGAAGCTATCAGCCTATTACAACTGAGCATCTCCAAAAGACACAATTAACTGTCTTTTCTTCTACAAAGAATGCAAGAAGTGTTTACTGCCTAATTCTACTTGCTTGAATATCACAAAACAAGCAGTATAATGAATGCCAAAAACTATAAGAATTCATGTCAGCAATTACACAAAGATTTCTCGATATATTTCATTCATGAGTTTATATAGAATTAGTTCAGGGAAATTCCATACATGCGGTATCCTGTTCTCATTTACAACAGAAGTATATAAAGTGGTCGATGGTTGCTAAAAACTACCAATCGTCAACAACTACCAACTGCTTACAACAGAGAACTAATTGTGCTGACTACAATTAAAACTAATAAAATTATTTTGCTAACTACATCAGCCCCTCATAAAAAAAGTCATCTTCCAGACGATTGGAAAACAAAATTGGAAGACTGGACAAAACGAAATAAGCATTTATTATGGAGCTGGTTGAGAAAACGTCCCTCGAGGTGTATAAATTGAGGACAGAGTGGACTATTGAGAGATGCTCTAGTGCAACCAATAGACTTCCTCTGTGCGAAGCTTCAGATAATGTGCTACTAAGAGTTCTCATTCGCGAGTGGTTTTCACCAGCTGGACTACCTCAACCAATTGGCACTTGGTCCTCTCATTTTCAAGTTGTAACTCATCAAGCTGCTTGTCTTTCTCCGCGAGCTGCCTATCCTTCTCCATTAGTTGTTGGTTTTTCTCAATCAATTCCTTTTCTTTCTCGATCACTTTGGTCTTATCAATTTCAACGATGCATGATTGCTGAGCTAGTTGGTCCTGAAAACTTTGGGTTAGCTCATCTGCTTTGGCACATAACTACTACAAAATTCGTACTAATTCATCCAGACACTCCATAAGCTGACTATGGGAGACAAAATGGTGTTGTAGATAGAAGACTTCACGAAAAATGGACTCCATGTCATAATGAATTGTAAGCACCTTGCCATCTGTCCCCCCAAATGAAGGTGCTATCATGTCAGGTTGCCATGTCATCTTCATCTCAAGACTTTGGTTAATGGGCCAACCTTTGGAGAGGAAGATCGTTTTGAACTCCTCATGACATCCTTCCTCCATGAACTTCAAGATATGACAAACCTCTTGCAGGACCAAAGGGGAGTGAGTGTTGTCTAATCGTTTGGCAATGTCAACCACCTAATGCATAACCACAACCATCAGTTCCAGATCCTGAACATATCTTTGCATGATACCCAAGGGGTCCTATGGATCTCGCTTCACAACCTGAATAGTGATTTCCTCAAGACTACTGGAATCTACAGGTAACTCTATGGGTTGCTCCTATAGCTCCAAAGGTTGGTCCTATATCAAGGAAGGATTACCTTCCTACAGAGGCTCAATGCTATGTGCAGTCTCCTGGGTGGTGCAAGGTTGAATACTCTCAGTAGTGGGTTGGACCAGTGCAAGTTGTTCTATTTCTCATGGAGGGCTTAATGGAGGATACTCCTTGATATCAATAGAAGCCCATAGTAACTTCAACCATCCGTCAATCTAATCAAAGGCCTCGACTGACAAGTTGGCTAGCAAGTTAGTTGGCTTAGATGGATAGCTTCAGGTGGACTTATCCTGCTTCTCATCCAGGCCCTGTTATGAATAAAACTTCCACTATGTATTATGGATATTGATAGTCTAGATAGTCTTTGAATAGTTATGTTTAATATGTTTTGATCATATGAAACATATTTCCAACATTATCTAACATGATTGCAAAACCTAAACCAAGATTTATCTTGCTTGAAGCATTTAAGTGGCAAGTTATAACCTTAACTACATTATATTTGTGAATCTAGAGCAAGATTTAGGGTTATCCCAAAAGGGGACATTACATGGCTTCCCTCCGAAAGTGTTCCTTGACGGATATGTCCCACAAGTTTACAAGATCTTGTATGAGATCGTCTTCTCTTTCTTCGTTAGATTGTGCTGATTCTTCTATTGGTTGCCCCATTCATATTGCCCTTTTTCCTGACCTTACTTCATACTGTACCAAGATTCTTATAGGCAACACCGCCAAATGTTTACTACTTAATTCTACTTGCATGAATATAATAGAGTAAACACTATAATGAATTAAAGACATTAGATTTCCACAGTCCATATTGATAAAATTATGATTGCCACTATAATGAATGCTAGAAACTATAAGAATTCATAATAGCAATTACACATATTTCTCGATGTATTTCATTCAAGAATTTATACAAAATGAGTTCAAGGAAATTCCATATATGTGGTCCCCTATTCTCATATACAATAGAAGTATATAAAGTGGTTGACGGTTGCGAAGAACTACAAACCGTTGGCAACTACCAACCGCTTACAACCGAGAACTAAATGTGCCAACTAAAATTAAAACTAACAGAATTATCTTGCTAACTACAAGAAGAGTCTAAAATACCAACTATGTGCAATCATATCTTGGCTCACAGCCATAATGAAGCATTAATCATTCCCACATTTGTGTATGCAAGAAAAACCTTTGCCTTCCAAATGGTCTGGCAAAGCCTTTGCCACCACATTTTGGGATAAATTAGACCCCATCTATTATTCAAACAAGCAAAAGATGAAAAGTGTCTCACTTGGACATACAAATCTTTCAGCACATAATTATAAAATGCCTTTGCATTACCCTCTTTCCAACCCCTACAATAAGACTACAAAATTCTTACCGTCATTCATTTAATGGGTACTTCTTCATCAAAGATAAGAAAGATAAAGATGTGTTAAAGTGTCTATGAGCATGCATACGTGTATATATTATCTAAAAGAAAACTATGTTCTTCTAACCCAACTAGCCACGACCTCTTGAATGATGATGAATTCTTAAAGATATCACTTCAAAAACAAAGATATATTTGATTATGACAATATTCTTTAATAAAATCATTTGACAACCAGACATTGACGGATAGCTGTTGAACCATCTTAAGTAATACTGGTACAAAATTTATGTATATATCATTTAAATTCTGACAATTATGTACTCTCAAGCTTAAACAAGGCTGGAATTGGATAATTAGACTGAAAAGTTACTTATCAAACTAACTCAGAGAAAAACTGAGATGAAACAGATAAAAAAGTTAAAACCTATCAAGGAAGATAAAACTCACAGATTTCAGCAGAAGGGCCAGTTATGAGTTGAGGAGTAGAAAAGATAGAACCAATGCACCAAGCAGTCTTCCATTGATCAGATAATTCCATATTGCCCCTAATTTTTAAGCAAAACATGGTCAATATAATCCAAGAACAATTCTCAAAGGATGAAATAAAACACAAGCATGAACCATATCATCAGTTTAAATAGGTAAAAGATCTATTCACCCAAAACATGAACCATATTTATGTCAACTATTCTGCAATTACATCACTCCATATTGAGAAAACAACACAGCAAGAATATCACACTTAAATAGAATATGGCATTTAAATGCTGCTGGCTTACATAAACAAAAACAGTACACTTAAATAGCATATGGCATTTAAAACTTGTTGGCTTACATAATTCATTTTCTCTTGTAAAGCTTTTACTGGTATGCTCAAGGAGATTTTACGAAATGAAAAGAGATTGTTTCTTCTTTTGAGGAATCTACTTTCAAGAAGAGCAGAATTCCAATAACTGAATATTGAGGGATATTTCTGATTAAGAGTGGGAAACTGGCATAATGTACAGTAGCTTGAAAACCAGGAAGACTGCACGTTACAGTAGGCCTAAAATGTTACAGTTTTGCAATCAAATGCAACTATCAGGATTAACGTTTATTGATCACAAAGGGAGAATTAATACAAAAGGAAGCTTGTTAAATATAATAAGCTTGACCCTGAAAACTCTTACCAAAAACCTTTCAACCGTAAGACTATTGTACATAATCCTAGGTGTAGTTGGCTAATATTTTATGTTTATATCTCCTAAATACACTAGAAGCTGAATAGTCATCGAGAAAATGAACTGAACATTTATTTCATCTTAATTAATATGTATATTGCATCACATTTTGTAAGAAATGGAATATAAGTTCATTGAATACTTTTTGTTTTTTAATTTTCCATCGATTTCATTTGGTTAATCTTTCATCTGCATTTCATTCATGAGCCAATTCGCTATTAAAGCAGGTCATTCATACTCCATTCTTCTTCTAGAATGAACTGGTAATTCTATTACTTGCTTGCATAATAGGAAGAAAAGATTACAATATATAGCAGTGACAAAGCACTATAGGCATTTATGAATCTAGCTACTTCAACTAACTACAACTGTAGACATTTAAGATGTCTACCAACCTCTACCTACTCACTACAGAAGACATTTAAGATGTCTAAACTAACTTGTAATGTCCCCTCTTTATGTCCCGAATTCTCCTTAAGTTGGGCCGAAACTAGTGTTTTTAAACACTGCTTAATAAATAATTAAATAATAAAAATAGTTAGCTTGTGGCCGACCTGCTTTGTGGTGGGCGCCTTTAGGCTTGAATTTGGATTTTATTTTCCTTTTGTGGCCGACTTCAGTTGAAGTGGCGTAGCTAGTAGTATATATAGAAGGTTTCTTTCTGGACTAGGGCATCATAGATTTGGGAATGGAATTCTAATTATGGTCAAAGGGCATAGCTGCTCAACCATAACCTCTCAGGTGCATAGCCTCCCTGAGACTGATTTGTGATTTGCATTCTTCTAGGAGTTATCTCTCACTTAGAGCTCAACACCATTTCAAGTCATCTGGAGAACAAAGCGACGGATTGTATTGAGCCGACGGCATTCATTCTCAATTCCGCCATCAACAACTAAGACGCACGGGTGGAGGAAGCGATTTAGCGTCCAAGCCGAGCCTAACGGCTCTGGCCGCTCAAGCGGAATCTCTATTGCATTTACTGTCACAGCTCTCCCAGTTGGCATTTGACGAAGACACCACAAGAGGGCCCAGCCATCAGAAGGGCCGTCAGATACCAGATCGCAACTTGTAAATCAACTGAGTTAATCAATGCATAAGCGACGCCATTATTAAGGTGGAGCTGCTAGTGTATTTCTTCGCTATACTAAATAACTGTTCGGTTTCCACTTCTCTGAGTTCTATCTCCTGTGCGCCATTGAAATATTCAAAATTACTAATTATTCATGTGATTCGCTTAAGTTTGAGATTAATATCCTAGATTGTATAAATTTTTGAATCAAGCTAATTTCAGGTGTTGAGGTATTTAATACAGATCTAGGCATTTTATTTGTGTTTATAAAGATTCTGGCCAGAGGTCTTTACAGTGGTATCAGAGCCTCAATCCTGCCAGCCTGTGGACCCAATTGTGCGAATGCAGATAGACAACAGACACATGAGTGAAAGGGAACATTGGAGAAAGAAAATTGATTGGCGACCTAAAATTTTACCTAAGAAAGAAAACACGGATCTCAAACAACAACTCCTGGACCAATATTGTAGCAGCCTTAGAACTTGGGATATAGTTAGAAAAACACCACAAGATGATCCCATTCGAAGGGCAGTAGAGGATCAGCTAGAAAGAGATGAGTGCAAGCTTATTTCCTACTGTAAATATGTGCAAGAATCTGTTGTCTATAAATCCATTGTCACCTATGAAGAGTACTTGAAGATATTCCAAGAAAATAGAAGAAAAGAAAAGAAAGAATTGATGAAGGAAGAATCGAAATAACAAGGAAATGTTGGGGAAGAAATCAAGAAGCATGTCGAACCAATCATCAAGCAAGAGCAGGAAAAAGGTGTCGAACAAAAAGATGAGGTTTGGACAGATCTCAATGTCGAAGTACAAAAGGGAGAGTTCCATTCAAGTATAGAAGGCAAGGTAGAAATGGAATACATTCCAGAAGAAGAGTCAATATGTGTGTTGAAGTTGCAAATGATGGCCAAGATGTTGATGTTATTACAGCGTAGGGATTCTCTTCCAGCCCAATCTCCTTTGCAATGAAGAATAAATTAAATAATAGCCATAGGCTATTTAATTTATGATGACAACGATTAATGAGGAGGCGCCTCATTTGGAATATTATTTAATATTTAATTAAATGTCTTGAAGCCGGCTTGTTTTTCATCCGCCTCCTTTTGAAAAGATATGATTTGTTTTGAGGCCGACCTCCTTGTCTTGAAAGGACGCGATCCTTCCTTCTCATTTGTATATATATTCGGTGCTCTTTCATTGTAACACATTCTATTATTCATTCATTCATATTCACAAGTCCGAGTTTGTATGAGATCAAAGTTCATCAATTGCAAATCGATATATTGAAGGAGGCTGATCGAAGTATTGAAGGAGGTTGAGTTTATCATCAGCAAGAAGATATATTTCATTTTGTGTTTGCATCAAGTTGAGGTGCTATTATTTGGCCTTATTATTGGCCTCTTTGTAAATGAGACAATTATTTGATATTCAATATATAAGCGATATATTGTTGCTAGGTCTTTCTCCCTCAAGTGGAGGGTTTTCCCAGGGTATATGCTGTGTTTATGTGTCTGATTTTGTATTAAAATCTGAGTTTTATATCTGATCATAAAAACTAACATGGTATCAGAGAGGGTATAAGAAAGATCGTGATCAGATTTCTCATAAGCAGCGCTTTCATACACTCTTATTCTCATTCTCTTGCATCTATCTTATCGTCAAGATGGTGAACGGGCTCAAGATCGAAGATAGACTCGAGGGTGCTGCCAACTTCACATCTTGGAAGTTTAGAGTTATGCTCGCTTTGGAAGAAAATAAGTTAGCTGAGTTCATGGAGGGCGAAGTTCCCGAACCGTCCAATGAGAATGAGAAGTCTCAATGGAGAAAGAATTGCACTAAGGCAAAGAAGATTTTGGTAGACTCTGTGAAGGACCACCTTGTGCCAATCATCTCCAAGTTGAAGACAGCAGGAGAGATGTTCAAGACCTTGGAGGAGATGTATGAGATCAATAACACAAGTCAAGCTCTTGCATTAAAGCAACAACTTCATCATATCAAGATGGCGAAAGGAGATTCCGTCATCACATTCTTCATGAAGATCACCAAGTTGAGAGATCAGCTCTCTACCATTGGGCATATTGTTGATGACAAGGATTTGGCTATGTTGGCTCTTAATGGTCTTCCTCAATCTTGGGAGCCATTCCTCAATCTTGGGAGCCATTCATTCAAGGAATCAGTGGGAGATCAAAACTTCCTAAGTTTGATCGCTTGAGGGCAAATTGCATCCAAGAAGAATCAAGATTGGCTGCAAGAGGCATTGAACAAAGTTCTACAAATGAAGACATTCATGTTCTTACCGCTCAATCCTCGAAGAAGAAAGGAAAAGAAGGGAAGAAAGGCTACTTCAAGAGGAATAGAGATAAAGGGTTAGATGGTGCCCTTGTATCTAAGAAGAAGAAGGACCTCTCTCGCATTCAATGTTTTAGATGCGACCATGATTTTTGAGGATGCTATGCAAAGGATTACCACGGACCTAAGCGATGAGCTAATTGCAGATATTAGATTGAGAGTCTCGCAAAAGGACTGATGGTTTTCTATTCTATTATGCTTTATCAAGCAATGTGCCCTCTGAACAACAATACTTGGTTGATTTGAGTGGTGCCTCGCCCATCCTTTGGATTTAGAGAGCATCTATCTGATTTAATGGAGATTCTAGTGTTCAAGTCATTATTGGTGATGATGCAGAGATTACTCTATGAAAGGTTGTTGGGATCTCCTCTCTTCACTTAGATTCTAGCACATCTCCATTGATGTTCTATTTGTTCCTAGACATCAAGCGGAACCACGTCTCTCGATAGCAAGGAGGACGAGGGCGCAAGTTCCATTCTTTCCGTAAAAGTCCTTACGCCCGAAGAACACAAAGTATCAAGGCTGCTCGGTGGCCCGGAGTTAGACATGAGAGTCTCTGACTTTACACTACCGTCCGCCGCCGGGGCTTTCTTGCATGATTAATGAAATTCGTGTGAACGCACGGCGCCAAGACTTGCTCACGAGGCACTGCAACCATGGAGAAGATGGTCCGCGGGCCGCTTCCTAAACTCTTGAGAACATGAAGAGGCACTAGGAGGGTAAGAATACTAAAGGTCCATTTCATAGTAGTGAGAGTAGATCTAAATGTATTCTAGACCTTGTTCATTCTGATTTATGTGGTCCAATGTCTATTGCTTCCTTGAGTGGTTTCTTATAATATGTAAATTTTATTGATGACTACTCTAGAAATACCTGGATTTATTTCTTAAAGACTAAAAAATCCGAGGAAGTACTTGAGATTGAGAATTTAAAGTTCAAGTAGAAGAACTTATGTCAGGAAAGATCAAAGTTTGAGAATCACAAGAGCGGAGGAGAATACATCTCTAGAAGCTTATGTAACTTTTGCATTGAAACAAGGATTAAGAAGGAGTTTTGTGTCCCTTACAATCCTCAACAGAACGGTGTTGTAGAAAGGAAGAATAGATCCATTGTAGAAGCAGCAAAAGCCATGATACATGATCAAGATCTGCAAACCTTCCTTTGGGCTGAAGCATCTAGGACAGCTGAGTATGTTCAGAATAGAAGCCCTCACCGCATTTTGGAGAACATGACTCCCGAAGAAGCATTCACAGGGGTGAAGCCGGAAGTAAGTCATTTGAGAATCTCTGGTTGTCCTGGATATGTTCATGTGCCTAAAGATAAAAGGACAAAGTTGGATCCATATGGCAAGAAGGGAATATTTGTGGGCTACAGTGAGTCTTCAGAAGCCTACAGGGTCTACATTCCAAGTCAGAAACTCACTTAGAGAATCTAGCGAAGAGGATGTGTACATTTGAAGGAATGTTGCATTCAAAGTGGGGGCACTCACATGGAGATAGACGAATGAAGACCAAGGTCTCCTGAGGATATGGAAGTTGATCATACTCTGAGACTGAGAAGAGCCTTGAACCTAAAGGCGATGATGATCAGTTGATACCTGGGAACCTACTATGGGCGAGACATTGTGATGATGCAGTAAGAAACACTTTTTAGACTGACAAGAAAAACAATGGAGGCAGAAAGATTTAAAGCCCCGAGAGGAACATTCAAAGAAAGCAAGAGACCTCACAAGTTTTCAAGCTATGTTGCATTGATGAGTCAAATCATTGAGTTAGAGCCTTCCAGTGTTGAGGAAGCTACTGAGTAAAACTTGAAGTATGGAGAATGTATGGCTGAAGAATCAATCCATCCCTCAAGAATGATGTTTGGGACATGCATTGTTACTAGACTTGAAGGTAAATGTTCCTATTCAAAGACTTAATATGTTGTGAAAGGATTCATGGATGCTAATATTGTTATTTTAACTGCCTTTCATGTGAACATGAAGTAAATGATTAAATAATTATTTTGTTCTGGTAACTGAAAATGTGAATGAGAATGTTTATTTAAAAAAATGCGAATGTATTGAATGATAATGTTGATGATGATATTATATGTGATATGAATTAATGCACTAAGAATGGTCTAACTTTAATTTCCGATGTCAAGTGGATGCAGGACCGACATCGTACGAAGGAAAAAGGGACTATCATCAAGGAGAGGATGCAGTCGACAAGGATCTATTGTCGTCAAGCTCTGGGTTGTGTAAGACGGCACAAAAATATAACCTTGGCCTTGGTAAATGAGTTGTATATTAAAGTCGAAATTAAAATAAATTTCACCTAGCAAAGGAATTTTAATATATATAATACAATTGTAAACACTTAAATATTAAAAGGTTCAAATAATATTAATGAAAGAGCTTTAGGAGTGAAAAAGCTTTTGAAACGTATTTTTTTCCTTTTGGGGAAAACCGGTGGAGGTCGTGTGAGTCATGGAGTCAGGGCACTCCGCCATCATCCAGCGTTGGAAGAAAAACGCCTGGCATTCAAGAGCCATGACGGGAATTCGAAGAGACCATCTTTTAAGCGTTAGTTCTTGCATTGAAATCTCATACTTCTTCTTCTTCTTGGGGAAATGGACTGGAGATGAAAAAATGTTAACCCGGAAATTCTTTTCTTCTTCCTGATCTTCCGTTTTTAATCGAAGTTTTCTCAAGAGCAAAAATCTTCTTCCGCCATAGTTAGGGTATCTTTTGTTCTCTTCATTCGTCACTGGAGTATCTTCTAGAAATTTCTTACGTCTTTTTCAATGCCAGAAGCTTTCTCTCGAGCAATATCCTTCTCTTCAATCCATCTCTGGTTAGTGCGGGGTTCTTCTTGGAATCGCGCCACTGACAATTGATAATCAAGCCAGGGCTCTACTTCGTTTCCTTTCCTGACGCAGCCAGGCACGCTTCTGCATCTTATTTATGCTTGCCTTTGAATATATTCGACATTACTGAAATAAAGCTAAATCGAAATTTTTACCTTTAGAATGAAATGCGTTATTTTCTTCTCATTTGTGTTGATCACGGGAATCGTTTTTATGAAAAGGATATTCTTTCATTATTACGGCAGTAGCTATTTATTTCCTTAATGTAATCCTGTAGGGATTTATCTCGAATTTGTGTACCCGACTTGCTGCTCTATATCATTAAGAATATTCATCTGTATCCTGCATTTTCTGAACCTTGAACAGACTAGTAGATTAATTCTCTCAACACCATTCTGTACCAGAACTATAGAAATCAGTAAGAAAACTGAGCACTTATGATTCTACATTGATTTATGACCCTCATCTTATAACTACTTGTTACCAAGTTAAAGCTCGCTTAACCTCTGACTTCGTTGCAGAAGCATCTTACTCTGAAGATAATAATCTTTTCGTTCTAAGTTTAACTGTTGTGATCTCTTGTTAAAGATGTCACCTTGACATCGCTATTTAGACTTCTGCACTTAATTAAGCCTCCTTAGACACTCTGTCTAATTCAATCTTTCCTTCTTTACTGGTCTGACCCGGAAGGTGTATAATTTCAGACCTGAACCTTATGCTGACTTTGAGATCATAAATGAATTCTTAAATCTTTCTGAAATCTTTCTTTTTTGCAACTTTAGTAGATCTTCTTAAGGAAGGGATCCATTTCTAAAACAACAATAAACTGTAGGGTTATGAACCTAAGAGTATTTTGCTCTGTCAGCAAACTAATGGGATATGATACCAAACCTTGAGGCAGTCGTGTCGAGCAAGGGTGTATACTGATGGCACAGTAGTGCTAATTAAGTCGGCACAGTAGTGCCAAAAACAAATATAAATCCTTGGCCAAGGTAGATGCCTGTTAGGCAGAAGTCAGTATCCATACCAGATTTACTCTGGTTAGATTGATCCTTGGGATAGGGAAAAAACTTGCAGGAGAGGGATCGACTAGTAGTATAGGTGCATGGACACCAGGCTCAGAGACATGATGACACCATATCCTTGTTGATTACCCTCGTGAAGGGCCGGGTTTCTTCAATTGAAGAACACGGGAAGACCAATAGGTCTTGGTTGGGCAGAAAAGCCCTTGATGATAAACCCCCTTTTCCAAATGATGAGGTAGTTCACGAATCTCTGGATGAAGATGATGATGTTAGTAACAAACTCTTTTGCACTCCATTCCAGGTATTGCTCGTCCAATTATTCTTTTATTAATGCAGTAGTGTATTCATTGAAATGTTAGTTGATGAAATGGTAAACACAGTTAGTTATTTTCATTTGAATAAATGCTGAATTATTTTTAAAATAGAATATATATATATCATGCAAACCCTAGTTTGATAGTTTTCAGTTAAGTCTTTTGGAAATGGTAGAGTTCCTTTTCAGCTGACATTGGTTTACTTCTAGATATAAATTGAAATTAGTTTCACCTTGGAAATTAGTTACTAAACCCTATTTACAGTTAATTTACAACCAGATCGCTTAGGGTCGCTATAGTTCTCAACATGACGCCTTCCACAATGGCTAAGCACCCATTTGGCGGAAAGCTCAAAGGTTCATTACAGAGTCTCTCAACGTGATGTCGTCATGGAGTCTCTCAACATGACGTCCACCATGTCTACTCCCATGTGTGGAAAGAAACACACGTACAAGTGCCCATCACGGAGTCTCTCAACGTGATGTCGTCATGGAGTCTCTCAACATGAGGTCCACCATGGCTACTCCCATGTGTGGAAAAACACAAGTACAAGGGGTTCATCACGGAATCTCTCAAGGTGATGTCATCATGGAGTCTCTCAACATGACGTCTCATCTCAGTCTCAGAGATGAACAAGGGCTCGCACCTCATATTTCTCTATCTCAAAGAAATATACACTACAAGGGCTTTCACCTCATACTTCTTCGTCACAGAGAAATATACATTACAGCAAATCTTCAAGATGATGGGACTCCCTTTGAAGCTCCAAGTACTTGCATCAATCTCCTAACCTCCTTGTCCAAGGTTGCCTCTGTTGGTTTGTCAGACTCCCTCTAAATGTTAATTCCTCCTCTTCGAAGAAACTGATCACAATGATAATCTAAATAGATTCTTCCTCTTCGAGAGATGTCTCCAATTAAGTGCCACCAACTCAGTCCCATGGCAGCAAGTTGTGTCTCCATTCTTCAGCCTGCGTGACTTCCTCACAGGATGCATCAAGCTCTTCCTCCCTTGAATGCAATCTCTCATCATCCTTATGCTCCTCGGTCCGTCCTGAAAGCATTTTAGAAAGTTTAATTATAGTTCATAGAACTAAATTATCCCGAAGAGAAGTACCAATGCTAGAATCATACATGATTCACTATTCCAATGTTATTGCATGAATTAATAACTACATAAAATTCATTCAAGGTACAAGCATAAAATACTTATCTCTTTATGTTGGTACACCAATAAGCTAGACCTATAGCCGTGTCTCATCTTCGCCACCTTCACTCGATCTCGGCCTCATGGAAAGTGGGAATATGAATCGACCTTTTATCAAAGATTGAAGACTCCATTTAAATCTTGAGATCACATTATGAATCAATGCACCCACACTCATGCAATGAAAGAGTTTAAGTAATCAAATGAGTGAATATAAATCATCACAACTTCCTTCCACAAGGCCAAAGAGAATATGGCATAGGAGAAATGCCACGAAGTGTTAAGTCACCCTTAATCAATGAATCAACAAATACCACAGGAGTCGTTCCTCCATACATCACCTACAATGAAATATGCTAACCAATTTTTGAAGAATTAACACAACATAACCAGCAATAGATGATTGGATTAGCGTTAGCCTCAAACTGAAAATCTGAACTTGAATGGAAGATACTGAACTTGAATTGAAAACTACTAACGTCAAGAATGTGCACTCAAGATCCCACTGAGGGCGAGGTGCTAACATATGACGGAGTCTAAGAAATTGAAATTATAAACTGTTAGGCGGATAACCAGCCATGAGAAACAATTCCACACTACCACCAAACAGTGGGGGGAAAAGATTACAATAGAAAGCAATTCATCCGCTGCGGCGGGCATCCACAATGCTGTGGGGATTCACCACTATGAGTGGGTATAAGATATTACAATCAATTTAACCACACTGGCGGTAAACCATCCAGGGGACTTATGTGAGAAGATACAGAAAGAAATTGCAGCAAATTAAACTGGAACAGTACTACTGTTTACAGTTTGTACAATGAGAAATAAGCTGCAAATTACATAGGAAATACAGTAATCTTCATACACAAGATTAATAGATGTTTTTCAATGATTGTTTAACTCTCTAACAGCTGCTAATGAATCAGAAATCAGAACTTCTACAATCTGATACAAAAACAGTAAACTGGAAATATCAATCTGCAACTATGAGAATCAATGAAATGATCATAACTCACTCAATTCTTCTCCGAATGACGTGAAATAAGTTGCAAATGCTCCTTATAAATCTGGCGCCCAAGATAGAATCCAAAAACAGCCACCAAAGTCTCCAATTTATTTGGCACGAATTCCAATGCATCATCAAATGGTACGGCCCCTTGAGAAAATCGATTTTTCAAGATAAAATCAACAACTTCAAATTAAATTCTGATTTTTTGAGGAAGATGGCGCCTCAAGTCAACAATTGGATTGCTCAAGTACCCAGAACGAAATAAAAATCACTCCAAAAGATATGAACAGAAAACAGCTTCAGCTGTAGCAAAACCAGGAAATTCAAAACTGTAGAATACTCCAAAATTCTTCAATCTTTGTTGCTCAATCTGCTAGTTTGATGTGAGAAGCAGCAATGTTCCAACTAGGTGTTGTATTTCAAACACGAAATTGGGAAGGGGCTAGGAGGTAGCATCCTCGAAGCAATAGCAAAATGTCCATAGTCATTTTGACAGCATAACAGTAAGGTAAATGATGGATACCCAATGCTGGAGCAATGTCTTCATTTTATAAAAACTGAGAAACTCATCAACTTCCAAGCAGTACGCCAAGAGACACCTTTTTGAATTCTTCTTACTTTTGAAATTTCATAAAATATAACTCTTCATAAAAGTGGCGTCCACTTTCCTCCAAGCATAAGTTCTAAAAATAAAATATTAATATCTCTTTATGACAAGGCGTACCCTTCATGACCCCTTTTTAAAACAACTTACAAGTTATATCCTTAGGCCAAGGGGTGGTCAACTGAAAAATATAACACTTATGCCTTTTAATCAATAAATTTCATCAATTAAGGCTTGAGAGGAAAATATTGAAACAACAAATAACATGCTCAACTGAAGTGATGACTGAAGACAACCAACTGCATACTGCCATAAAAAGAATTTACTATAAATAGTAAATAATGTGAAATGCCACAAAACTCCAAGCCAAGAAACCCTAATTTTCACCTCATTCCAGTCTACGGGTTTCGGAATAGACTGATGAATGGCTATGTTGATCACTGATGAGAAGGGGACATTACATACAACCACATTGAACATTTATTTGTGCATCGAACAAGCCTGTGTCTTCAATCATTGCTTGCTGACTGAATTTCTGTTTAACCAAATCTGATTGGATCTTTTCTTAAACCCGCTCTGATACCATGTTAGTTTTAGGAACAGATTTGCAATAAGCAGAAATACAACAACACATGAACAATAAACACAACACTTTTACCCTGGGAAAACCCTCCTACTCAAGGGAGAAAAACCCAGCAAAATATATCTCCAATATATTGAATGAATAAGAGCAGAAATCTGCTTACAAGTTTAGCCTTACTCAAGGCTGAATTATTACAATGAATAATAGCATCACTCCTTGATACAAATATACAAATGAATATGATCCTCCTTGAAATTGATTTGCTGCTACCAAATGAAGATCTGCTGCTAAGGTGCAAACTTGAATTTTTGGAATTGATTGATGATCAAATGGGTGAACATCTCCTTCTATATATATAATGCAAGGAGACTCTTCACAAGCAAGGTGACTCTTCACCTAGGTCGGCCTTTTTTGATAAATAGCAAATATAAAATATAATTTTGTAATAAGGCCAACTTGCCTTAATAATCATTTATTATATTAACTTAGGAGAAAATATCTCCCTAAGCTACAAACACTAACATCAACTACCACAAAAATGACCGATTTATTGCCCAACTTAGGCAACCCTTCAATAAAATCCATGGAAATGCCTATTTGTACTGCAGCCAGCATTAGCAACAGTTGAAGAGTGCCAAGTCCTAACACTTTCTCTTCTTTGCATTGGCAAGTTTCACAAATATTTTGATATCATTTTTCATATTTGCCAAACAAAAAATGTGTTTAGTTCTTTCATACATCTTTAAGAAGCCTGGATGACCTGCCAAAGGAGATGCATGGAACTCCTCCGACAGTTGGGTTGAAAGAATATAATTTGCAGAAAGAACAATTTTCCCTTTGTAGTGCAAGCATTGGCCATCTCAAGTGTATGTAGGCTTAGTTGTGGGATTGGTTGCTAGTTGATGAATAAGTTGTTGAATCTACGTATCTTGCTGCCATTCCAATTGTACCTCTTGCAACCAATCTAGAGTTTGTAAGGATAAAGTAAATAATGTCCCCTAGTCTTTGGATTTCTAAGATAGGGCATCGACCACCACATTTTCCTTCTCCTTTTTGTAAATAATTTCATAATTATAGCCTAATAATTTGGTGACCCATTTTTGTTGTTCTTGAAGAGACTCATTGTCACAAGATATACTTAAGGCTATGACAGTCTATCTTGATGTAGAAATGCCACCCCAATAGATATGGTTGTCAATGATTCACAACATGAAGAATGGCAATTACTTCCTTCTCAAAGGTAGATTTAACCGAATTTCTACCTACAAGTGCCCTGCTAGTGAATGCCAACGCTCTTCCTTCTTGCATCAATATTGCCCAATCCCAATACCTAAGGCATTGATTTTAAAAAATCTGGTATGGCAAGTACTAGTGTGGTACACATTGCATGTTTGAGAAGGGCAAAGGAACTCTATTGCTTTGATCCAAATGAAGGCATTTTTTCTTAACATGCCTGTTAGAGGAGTTACAAATTTACCATAGTCTTGGACAAATTTGTAATAATAACCAATCAGATCTAAAAATCCCCAAAGACTTTGAGAATCTATGGTTTGGGCCCGTTTTGCACATCCTCAACGTTCTTGGCATCAACCTTAAAACCTTCAATAAACACAATATAGCTAAGATATTCCACCTCCATTATACCAAAAGAACACTTGAAGTGTGTTGGCGTTACAATCTGCACCTCTGGAGTGCATATTGGCAACGAACAGCTATGCACAGTGCGTAATGTTTGCTCTTCAAATTAGGAGGGGAAGCTCCCTCTTGTGCTGATATGCGTGAAAAAGTAAAGTAATCTAATTCCTATCTTTTTGACTTAGCTGGCAAAGGCACAAGGTTTAAGAAACCAAACACATTGCAGCCAAGCATTTTCTCTAGTTTTGCAGATCTTTAACTACAACTAGGCTAAGCGCTAAACTATCCTATTTCCTCAAGACACAGAGCATGAGGACTTAGGAGTAGGGAATTGGTTATACGATAAACTTTATCACAAGATTTCCAAGGGGGTAAAATACTCAGTCTGAGGTGTAGGCTGAAATAAAGGTAATTGAGAACGATAACAAATGGAAAAACTCGTTTCCAGGATTCCCAAGGGGGTAAAATACGCTATTTGAGGTGTAGGCTGGAAGCAGGTTACTAGAAACAAACATTAAACAGCAAGCTCGATTACAGAATTCCCAAGGGGGTAAAATATGCAATCTGAGGTGTAGGCTACAAACAAGATTACTAAGAACAACAACAAATGATAAACTTCATCTCTAAATTTCCAAGGGAGTAAAATACACTATCCGAGGAATAGATATGAAACAAAGCTTATTAAAACAAAGACATAAACAATGAACATGAAAAGATCATCCAATCTTATTCTAATCAAAGTGAACCAATACAGAATAGCAATACTAGAGGTAAGGTTGCTCAGCATGTATGCTATTACATGCAAAAGTTAATTACAAATGAGCAAAATGCTCTTATTTATAGACATCAAAGCTGTAGGTAATCCTAAAATCACCTTGAGTCAACAATCAGTCTTGCAAACATGCAAGAGTTTATTGCTAAATCTAAATAAAGGAAACTATACAATTAACTGGAAAACTACCATCAGTTAACCAAAACAAGACTAAACTAAACTGGACATGTGCAACATGCACGTCCTTATTGAAATGAAAGTTAACTGATAACTAACATCAGTTAACTAATCCTAACTGAAAGTCTAAACTCCTCCAAAGATATCTCCGAGAATGAGATAAGCGTGCATAAAATCAGCAATTAAAACTCAAGACTGATGTCGAGTTAACTGTCGCTTCTGACTCTATTCTCGGGAATAACTATAGGATCCAACTGATTGACTACTCCAAGCCATCATGGGCTATCACCTCGTCTAGGAACTAGTCGACTGTCTCCTCCTCTAGCACTTTGACGCTATCCACGATGATAACCTGCTTATTCAACTCCTTCTCACCATCTTTGATCGCCCTCTGACATTCTCCGACCTCTTCAATTGCCTTGTTGAAACTGGTTATCATCACTAAGAAGTGATCCAACTTGGATGCCACAAGATCTCCATCAAGATTATCACGAACAAGCTTCTCAAACTCGGCCTGTACTGCATCAAGATCACTGTAAGTACCATCTTCATGAAGATAATGGCACGGGATCTGAGTGATAAACTCACTCATGAGTTTGAGAGCTTCGGTAACATTCTCTTTGAGCGCATCCAACCTTGTAGAGATTCTCTCATACGTTTCCACTTTGAAGAGGTGTTGTTCTTTCCAAGCGAAAATCTTCCTTTTATCTTCTTCTGCTACAATGGCGCCATATGCAACTGTTGAGCTATAAGAATCCGGTCCTTTGCCTCGCCCTGTGCTACAATCGTTTCAAGTAATGAACTCCCTCACAAAGATCATATGCTTGGCACCTCAACTGATATAACTCTGTGAGAAGGCATCAGCCTGTAATAATGAATTCTTCAACCCAGTTGTCCAAAAATTCGCCATGATTGACTAATTGATCCAACTTTTGTTGTTCTACAAGTGTCCCTTGAAGGTGTGGAAGACCAGGTGCTCTGCTCAAGTTTCCATGAACGAGATCAGAAATATACTACCAGAGTTGCTTGATTTCAGCCTTAAGAAGCACTTTATCTTCTTCACCCTTCATGACACAGTCTTCAAGATTACTTGTGACAACCCTGAAGAGGCTCACGTCCGTTTGCCAAGTGCTCCTGCCAAGATTAGCTTTGACGAAGGTGAAATCACCAACTTCAACTTCATCCAAGTTCTTACCCTCTAGTGGCGTAGCAACTTCAATGATGATCTTTGCTTCAAGAGTTTTCTCTATGTGCACCTGCTTCTTGATTTTCTTGTTTGACCTTTCCTAATAAGGATCGCCAAAATCAGACAAATCAAGCTTATAAGAAGGCTCTCGCCTCTGTCTTCCCAAAAACCTCTCGAGCCAACATGAATGAACAATGTTATCTTCTTAAGGAGAGATTGTTGTTGTATCAACCTCTGATGGATCAACTGGCATTGAGGCTTCTCGAACTGGTGATTCAGGCTCTAAGTATATATCAATGGGAGGTGACCGTGGTGAAAATGGTGAACCAAGAGGTGAAGAATGTGCTTCAGCCTGTATAACTATCTCCACTGGAACTTCAGGCATCCTTTCAATCTGCTTCTGCTTCTGCTTGTCGGTACTTCTCCCCTTCGTATTCCCACTGACTCTAACACCTTCAAGCAGCTTCAAGATAACCTTAACTCGAAGCCTTGACCTTGAGGTAGAAGGTAGTGAGGAAAACCCTACTAGCGGCTCCGTGACTAGAATTGTCTTGCGCCTTCTCTTACTCTCCAAGAAGTGCATGTTGGTTTTGATAATTGTCCTTAACACATCCTCAATTGAAGTACTCTGCTTGGCATACCAATCTGGTTGGTGAAGTGGCTGGCGAGCAACTTGATCCTTGACGAATGAGCTAAGCAACACCTCTCCATCATCATCTGACAACCCCTCAACATCCTCTGATAGGAAATCAGCGAGTTGAGCAATAGTAAGTCTGTAGTAATGACATTAGTACACTTCAAATTTGTCTTCGCGGTTGGCCCAAAAGTCCTCAAGTGTTGGCCTGTGTGAAATACTTCGCTCCAATCGAGCTGAATAATGACCCAACGGATCATAAGAACGCCTTTCGATGAGAAACCTGAGATTGAGTTTTTCTAACTCGTTCATCATTAGCTTGCAATCAATAGCTACCTTGCATTTGTAATTACCCCCTCCAAAAGGAAAGGTGAATGCATGCTTGTGTCGACTGCGAAGAAAAGAGTGAACTTTTTGAACTTGTCTTAGAAACTCCATGAATAGGACCTTGTCTGATGGATACGTCGGTAGCATCAGAGGTTCTTCGGTGTAACCATACACTCGGATATATGTGAAAGGGGGAATTGAATGAACCAATCCGCCCAACTCTCCATTGTTGACTTTGCCTCTAGTGAAATCTTGATGTGCATTTCGTTATCGAGGTCTCTGACTGTCTTCATTAGGAAGTGATCATTCACCGCTTTGAAATCCTATTCAGCCTTTGAGAACTCCAATTGAGAATAATATTCGTGAACATGTTGAACGCCAAGAGTCCCATTGGTCTTCAAGTGTCTAAAATTGCCTTGGAACGCAATTAAGTAGACCAGATAAGACACCATGTGAAACTCGTGGATTTTGAGGAATCCCATAATTTGTTGAAGGCACTCGTTGATTAACATAGCCCAGTCAAAATGCTCTTTACCGTCGATAATCTAAGAAATGGCATAGAACATCCACAATCGGAAAATATTAGCCTCCTCCTGACCTATAACCCGATTGAGCAAAGTTATCAAAATAGCAACTTCATCCTTGAACTCCCCACGACCAACCTTCTTTGGCATGTTGGTCTTCTGTACTTTTAACCATCTCTGAGCAACCTTTCTCTGTGATCTTTCTTTGTCTTCATACCATATCTTATCACAAGCCTCAATGACTACAGTGAAATTGTTTGAGCGAGGAGGAATAGCAAAGCACTTCTCAACATCCCTTGGCTTGAGGCTACAAATGACTCTCCCATCGGCTGATCTGATTTGTCTTATGGATGAATCATAGTAGATGCCACGGCCAGCAATCTGGAACGCTCAATATTTTTAACTGCGGTGTTGCTAACGCCTTCCAACGTGCTCAATTTGACCACTGGATAGACATGACCCAAGTCTGTGTCTGAGGTTTTCAAAAAGTTGTGTATCAAGACCAATTTGGCCTTGCAATCTATAGGGTTGAATTGCATTTTGAAAATATGGATTTTTAACTATAAAGTCGAGTATGTTTGGACAACTTTCAGGAAAAACTGAAAAATGCTCTGTATGAGGCTAAAAATAACTAATTGCGGGAAAAAAATTTGGAATTTCTCTAAAATGTGGGTTTTGTAGAGAATTGAATTCTAAGCAAACCCAGATTGTCAGAAATTCGAAAATTTGAGTTTTAGCAAGGCATGCAAAGGCTTTTCAGTTGAGAACTGTAGGGATTTTAAGGCTTCTCGGGGAAAAAAAATTCGAGAAAAATTGGCATATGGGTTTTGTAAGCAATGGAATTCATAGCCAACCCAGATGATTCGATTTTGGAAAAAATGTGTTTTTGGCCCACATGCAAAGAAAGCTTTGGAAAAAAGCGTAATGCTTCCAGAATGGAAGCATCGAGGCAATTTTCTCAAAAAAATCTAAGACATGGGTTTTGCTGCTGATGCTGCAATATGTGAACCTAGATGATCAGATTCTGAAAATTTTGTCGTTTACTTTGACATGTGAGAGAAAACCTAAGACAAGAATAGAAGAATTTGAGATAGAAAATAAAAGTTATTATTCTGCCACAAAAAATCACCTATGCTTGAACTGAATTCAATGAAGTCTACATGCACACTAAAAATGAAGTCTGGAAAATGTATCTTTTGAACAATCTGGACCTAGCACTGCAAATAACAATGAAAAATATTACTCGAAGCGCCTTCAAATCTTTGTTTGCTCAAGAAAATTGTGTTTGCTTGCACCTATTATGAGAATAATGGACGCCAATATGACTTAAATAAATAAATTTAAGTCTTGAGACGTCACAAATTGCATTAAATTTAGGCGCCACCCTAATTGGACCTCAAAAATGTACAGAACCTCCTGATTGGACCCCCAAAACTCAATTAACTGATTGAGAAATTCGCCCTAAATAGAGCGCTAGCTTTTGATTGGACCAAATTCAATTAACTGTACATGCAAAAATAAATCGCCCCTTTGCAAGCAAAAATTAAGTTCAATCGAAGTCGACCAACTAAAGATTAAATAATATTTAATTTCAGTTCACAATCTCCACCATTATAGGGCGCTTCATGCACTTGAGTCAAAAAGTCAAACTTTGACTTTAGGCGTCATCTTTCCAAAGAGAAATTTTCTTGAAAATTTCAATTTGCAAACCTCATCGAAGCCCATGTTCGACCACTAATTCTAATTGACTGATGTATCCAGAAGACTGGCCGACAGTTTCATTGAAGAGCAGGATCAAAACTGACAAGAAACTCCTTGAGGCTGCAAAGCCTAATTCTGAGATCTAAGGCTTCAAAATTCAGGGCACCCCTGGCCTCCAGGGGCGCTTTTAGCTTCAAACTTAGTCAATTTTTCATCATTTTGAAGGTGATTTTGACCTGCCTTCATCTTGCGTTCTCCAATGTTCAACAAAACTTCAGAACTGATAGGCAGGCTCACTGCGGAGCTGGCTCCATTCTGCACAAGAGCTCTTAGAAGTAGTTTTCCAAAAATCGTCATCCGCTAGGTTAAAATCGAGGGAGCCCCTAGCCTCTAGGGGCGCTTTTGTTCCCAGACTTGGTCATTTTTCAAACTGGCTGAATCTACACTTAATCCCTGGTTGCAGGCTGCTGAGAAATCTTCTGACCTAGTTGAGGTATGCAACGGAAAGCTAGAAGCATCATGGACAAGATAATTTGAGATGACCAAAAAGACTGCATTTGAGGCTCCAAAACCTTGGGCGCCCCTAGCCTCCAGGGGTGCTTTTGCTACTTCCTTGAGATTTTGACCATGATTAGACCTTACGTTTGACTCTTGGTACTAGCAGTTCAGAAACTCAGATTAATCCGCTAACGGATTCGTTGCGAAGCCTGATTAAGTCTGCAACAAACATCCTGGGTATCATTTGGTTGAAAACCTTCATCTGGTACCTTAAAAAGATGGGCGCCCCTAGCTAAGAAGCGCGCTTTTCCTTCCAGTGTTAGTCAGTTTTTCATCTCCTTCATTTCTTGTCCAATCTCCCGTATCAGGTGCTAGACAAATCTTTCGGACTAGCTGGTAGGTTCATCACGAAGCTGACAGTATTCCAGAGAAGTCTTCTTGGAAGTGATAAATCCCGGAAATGAAATTTGAGCCTCTAAAATCTAGGGCGCCCTTGACCTCCAGGGACTCTTTTGCTTTGGAGTTAAAAAAAAAATTGATGATTTTCATCCTAGTGAAAAATCCTCTCTGAGATGAAGCATTATTTTGACCATATCTCGCCATAGATTCTTCATTTGTGTTTTAGCTTAGATTTCGACACCTGGTATTTGAGCATTTGCCATTGACAACCTCGGGGCTCCTGACTTTCCACCTGAAAAAGCGAAAACTACCCACCAGACTTAAACTGACTTTTAACTGAATTTGACTTCACCACTATGATCGTGAGGTGAAATAAGCCAATCAAAACAATTTTCAGTTAATTCTGACAAGTTCCAATTTTTAGGGTTTTTGACCTAAAAGCAAGGGTCCAGAAACCCTAATTTTCAAAATTTCCAAATTTTGCCAATATCTTCCTGGCATCAAACTGACTAAAAGCCCATACTTGATTTGCCCAAAAACTATGTTCTGACATCATTTTTACAAGGTTTGGACTACTTTAAGCAAAATGCCTTAACGAAGCAAAAAATTTGGTTTGGGAACGACAGAGTCCTCTACAAATAACTAATTTGTTGGTACTAGTGCAAGGTCTGGTCCAAGTGCATGAATGTTATTCCCGTGTCTTGTTGTAGAAGAGACTATCATCTCAAAGGGTCACAATGAATTTTTGAAGGAATGGCCAGAAAATATGATTCATTAGACTTTGAAATGCAGATTGCATATTTATGAGGATAAATGGCATCACCAAAAACTAATAATGGCCCTCATGAATACAAAAACTTGTCTTAGGGATATCTTCATCCTTAAGCAAATCTAATGGTAGCTAGAGCGTAAATCGAGCTTGGAGAAGAAACTAGCCTCATGCAACTTATCTAACAATTCATCAAGAACAGGGATAAGAAACTTGTCCTTGATAATGAGTTTACTGAGCTCAC
>VDFB02252463.1:0-62660 GCA_007258455.2 Sequoia sempervirens
GATGATAGGTGTTATCTCCTTTCTAGTTCTGGCTGTTGTTGGAGCCTTCACCCTTCCTTTGATCTTCATTTCAACCTCCATATGACCATCCACCGATCTTTCCTCCATGGTCTTCACCTTCTTGTTTGTTCTCAAACCTCTTGTTTAGTTTTCCTTCAACCTTTAGAGAAAATTGATAAGCATCCTCAATGGTGGTCAATCTTACCAGCGCCAATTCTTCGTGTATGCTTGGCTTCAACCCATTAATATAACGAGAAATTTTCTCTTTATTAGCCTCATAATGTCCTGTTCGAATCAGGACCTTGTAAAATTCCTCCATGTATTCTTTCACTGTCCTTGTCCCTTGCCTAGAGCTTTGCATCTTCTTGAGCAACTCCAATTAGTAATCAACTGGAATAAATTGTTTCTTCAATTTTGACACCATTCTATTGCATTTGGAAATTTTATCTTTCCCTTGTCTTCCTCTTTCTAATTGGACCTCTTTCCACCATATATTGGCATGACCTTTCAATTTTGTCTTTGCAAACCTCTCTGTGAGGATCTTCATTCTCCTCAAACTCAAAAAATTCCTCCAAGTCATTGATCCAATCAATCAATTCTTTAGGATTTAGATTTCCACTAAAAGTTGAAACCTCCATTTTAGGTCTCTTCCCAATGCTTGAGATCGCTCGCAACAATCTTGTTTCTCCAAGATCCATTGGGTCCTGCTCTTCCACTTCCTCTTCCATTTCATCTTCACTGTCATCTCTATCTCATTGCACATCTCTTCTCCGAACCTCTTGTTGCAAGGTTTCTAATTGCCTTCTAAGGGCTCTAATTTCATCTCTAGGTGGACCTCTTCCACCACCTCGGCCTCTAACTCTATCATACTAGGCAAGTCTTAGAGCCATCTTGAACTCAACCCACACTCACAGGTCCTACTGCAACTACCTCACATTTGGCACTTTGTTATAGGCTCAGGAACTCCAACTTTCATACCACTTGATGAGGGCGACACCGCACAAAACCCACATAAATCACAACAACAGATACCAACACAAAATATTCGAGACAAAAAAATGACTCACTTTCAATTATATTCAAAAAATGAAATTATATATTCAAAACTTACATGCTACAGCCTCATGGGCTTGATTCGTTACAACAAAATTAACTCTAAAAAGAAAATCTACTATTCAAAGCCACAATCTGCACCATTGGGGCCACCTTCTACAACCCCCACTTAACCCTTTTATTTTACCCAATAACCACCCTAGAATGTTCTAGAAAGTTTAACTTTCCCTTTTGTTTTGGTGCCAAAATTCCCACCATTTGATTTATGGCCTAGGAAGAATTTTTTAATAAAATTCACTTTTTAGAGGACCAACTTTGCGGGACCATAAATTTTGATCTGAGTGTCCGATTTGCTATTATTGCATATCGTTGGAAAGCTCTCAATGATCTCTACAACATGCAAACCCACCATAGGTCAATTTGACCACTTTTTGAGCTATTTAGGGGCCTCTGAAGTTTTATATCTGAATTTGAAGTTGCATTGGAGAAATTTCTCGGGACAAATATTTTAAGTTCTCCCAAACCGTGCAGGGTATTGAGGTGATTCTTTCGTGTCCAGAAATATTTTTTCAGCTCTACTCCTTGGGGTAAATTTTCATGTCCATACGAGCCTATTTAGGTTGACTAATAAAAATAGTAAGTGCTTGTTTTTCGCTATTTTTGATGCTTGACAATCTTATACCCCTTAAGTGCCATCATGAGACTCAAAACAACTAAAGAAAATAAAGAAAACAATTTTTTTTGGGTGATGCAAGATTATCCTACACCATTGGATGCTCTTGCATGACCACTATAGTGGGGCCAACTTGAATTTGGAATTTTATTGTTCATTTAGATTCACATTCAACATCATCATAAGCTTTTATGGTGATTTTATTTTGAGAATCAATGACATCGTCGAAGTATCCTAATTGTTTTACTAACTAGAGGGTACAAATGTTTAGACCTGCTCCACCATCATGAGTCTTGAATGAAGACATCAAGGTACAATCCCTAGCTCAATTTGAGATGGATCGTCGAGAGAAAGGTCTTTTTGAATAAACACCAAATGATGAGGAGCTGAAATATGTCCAACCATGGCTTGAAATTGAGAAATATTTATACCTTTGGGCATGTAAGACTCTTGAAGGGCCTTGTTGATGATTTACTTATGTGCTAGAGATATTTTTAAAAGCTCTCAAATGGATATTTGTGCTGTAATTTTCTTTAGATGATCTAGGAGGTTATAATCAGATTTTAAAGATGACGTGGATTGATCCCCTTGAAGGGTTGGTTTAACCCTGTGTGTAGTTACCACACATTTAGGATTTTTGTTTAAAGGGGTTAAGATAGAGACATAAAGAAAAGCTTCCCCTAGATGATCTATGGTGTAATAATAAAGGAAAATGACATAATTGGATAATTTAGGATTACTATTTTTTTTAAGGTTCACCTTTTCCATGATCAGGGATAGGATTCTTGAATATCTTGAGATCATCATTAGTTGAAAGTTGATTTCCTACACCAACATCACCTTAATTTTTAAGATCTTGGATAAGATTTTTCAATATAAAGCAATAAGAGGTTTTATGTCCTTTGATCCAATGGTACTAACAATATCCATTCTCTTTATACCATGGAGGTTTGATAGATGGTTCTTGATTTCTTACTTCATGTAGGTGACAAGTTTATCTTGGATCAATTTTTGCAAGGAAGACTCAAGAGATTCCCCTAAAGGAGTGTATTACCTTTTAGGAATATTTTCTTGTCTAGGTGGCCTTCTATCACCTTGATTGTTTTCAATATTGTTTGCTACTAATTGTAGGGTAGGTTCAACATTTTAAACTAATTTTTGCATCTACCACACCATTGTTGACAATATTCTTGTTTTTAGTCCAAATCTTAGGCTTGTTTTTATATGTTGAAGGGTTATCCTTATGATATTTAAAAAAATTCATAAGACCCTTAGCAATGAGAACTTTATTTTATGTCAATTCCCCTTTCAATGACCTCCCCAAATGTATTAACACCTTGAATTTGAAGGTGAAATTCAAATTTAGGTTTTAGATTTTGGGTAATTATGGGGACATTTTTTTTTTCAAATATAGGATGAGGAAGTTTACTTGCCAAATTTCTCCATCTTTGTAAAAAGGAAGCAAAGTATTCTCCCTCATTTTTTTTTGCATTGTAAGTTCAGTCAAAGAAGTCTCACATTCTATGTTTTATGAAAAGTGCTCAATGAATTTATCTACCCATTCATGAAAATTCTTGATCCCATGAGGTTAATGTGAAAACCATTCAATAACTTGTCCTCCTAGGCTTCTAGGAATGAGGTGTATGAGATATGTATAATTATAAGACACCTATAGACAAGCTTTGTAAAATTCCCTTATGTGTTCTCTTGGATCACCTTTTCATTTGTATTTGTCAAATCTAAGCATTTCAAGATTTTGAGGAAAGGGTACCATGTTCAAAGACTTATCAAAATGTTAAGGGCATACTTCTTCCAATGTATAACCTTTCTTAGTGCTAATGTTTCCCATTTCCATGTTTGCTATCTTTTGTTCTAGATTCCAAATTTTTGTTGTCAAATCATTGGAAGGTGTTGGTGGTGGTGCACTTGTTGGAATGTATTGTTGTTGATGTTGATTTAAGGGAATGTGATATTATTTTTGGTGTTGTTGTTGAATTGGTTGAATAGGCACATTTTGCATGTTTAGGGTACCCATGTTTAGAGAATATTTCACAAAGGTAGGTAATTGTTTTGGTATAGATTGATCTTGGAGCATATCTCGATATGCTATTCATTGAACTCGATGTATTAGGTGGAGGTGGTGGTGAATATGTGAAAGTAGCAGCCACCTTTTATGACAATGTTTGAATTGGATTGGGCTAACTTGTTTCTAGCCCCATTTCAAGATTGGTGAGATCTACATCCTTGATAAGGTGGGCATATATTTTAGCATTTTTTTGTAATTCCCACATAAATACTCAACTAAGGACTCAACAAAAACTCCAAATTTTGACCACATTCACTTGACTAACTTACAAAAGTTTGTTTTCCAATGCATGCATTTCAAGAGAACATAACATCATTTGACCATTCAATCATAAACTTTAGTTAGATATTCAATTATTTTAATGAATCATGGTTTGATTCCAAATGGTTTCATAGACATAACATGAAACTACAACATTAGGTTAGACAAATTGAATTGCACCATGACATTTTAAAATTGAAACATAATCATGACCCATGTTATGCAACATTAGATTGAACATAGAAGTTTGACAAAAATTAATTTAAAATACTCTTCTAATTTTATTAGTATCACATATGAAATATAATTCTCATCACATGTCAATTTATACTTAACGTAAGAAATGTATTAACATATCATTATACTGACGTTCTACAATAGATATATTTTCTTTGTTCTACTCATTTGTAAGCTATCACTATGGACTTTCCACCATATTAAAATTAGTAAATATTACCATCACTTATCATATTTTTCTTGCTCCATCTTGTGGTGTGTTTATTAGTCCACTTGATTCCCATAACTTGTTCCTACAAGGACCTACAAAACTAGATATATGGTCAGTCTCTCCATTTAGATGAAATAATAAGAACAAAAAAAGTTACAAGGAATCCTACAAGGACCTGCAAAACTAGGTATATAGTAAGAGTCTCCATTTAGATGAAATAATAAGAACAAAACAAGTTACAAGGAAAAAAGACCTAAGGGGCCAGACCTATGCCTCAAGAGCTCATCCTAGATGGCCTTTCCTACGTAACAAGATCAAAGGCTTCATAGTTTATCTACTTGAACTTGAATTATCACATACTCGATTGGCCAAATAATATTGCATATCAACTAGGTTCAATTTCTCATAATAATTACAATTTGATCAAATCCTAATGGCATTGATCTGCACTATAGTAAGGGTAAACAAAATATTATAAAAAACACACAACTCTTCTTGTACTAAGAGTATGAGAGAGATTCTACACAAAAATTACTAAATGATTTTTTTTGTCTGTTGATTTTAGTGAAATAGAGTAGTATTAAAACACTTGTAACTTTAACATATCTTATCCAAATTTTAAAAGCCAATATATTTTGGAAAGGTGATTAATGAACAAAATAACCCACAAAGGTTTTTGTCATAATCTCAACCAACTAAGAGCGATTTTATCTACATTACAGCTCACTAGTTTGCTCAAAAAATCAATTAGACTTGATATGAGACTACCATTATGGCCTTTGACATAGGCAATTGAAGAAGGTATTTTTTAGCATATGGGAAGAAGAAGATAAAATTATATCACTAAGAGTTTCTTGGATATTTTACCCTACATATTGAAGACAAAACATATTTGCTATACATTATGGTAATTAAGCACTAATAGAGAGAAAACAAATTAAATTTGGTAAAAGGGATTATTTTTGTTGGGGTTCTTATTTTAGAAGAAAATTTTATATCATTTTTTAACACAAGGTGGAGGTCAAGTACACACATCAACCTAAAATGTTAAAACATAATCTAAAAAACATAAATCTATCACTATGTGGAAGTGTATCCATTGAGCATCTCTATTAAATGTCACACTCCAAATTTATTTATTTATTTTGATGTCTCACTCACTTGTTAAATTATAGATATTTTAAAACTAGAATATATGGCATCCGTAAAATTCATCGTCAACAATTTACTGATGGAAAATTCACCGCCAACAATTCACCACAGGAAAATTCATTGTCATGACAACTCACTGCGTGAAAAATTAATTGCATGAATTTTTGGCAGTTAATTTTCCACAGCGGAGAATTGCGGGTGGCGGTGAATTTTCCCGTGGTGAATTGTTGATGTGAATTTTCCGTTGGTGAATTTCTGATGGTGAATTTTCCTAGAGCCAAAATATATATTAGGTGGGAATTGTAAGGCCACACGATTTTCATTCGCAAAATTGTGTCTAGGTATCTTTGAAGTTTAGGTGTTTTGCATTATATTGAATGAGGATATCAATTTTAAACCATGTGATAATACTTTTAATGTAAAATTATTATTATGTCATAAATAGTTAATGGGAAAGTAATAAATTATAATGGTCATAATATCAATTGACTTACGTAAATAAATTTGACTCTAGAAACATCTACATATAAATCAAGTATATGTGAATAGTAAATAATAGATAGGAGTTCACTAAATGTTATGACACATACCCTATATGAACTAAAGATAGAATATAAGGATGCCAAGAATATATTCTTGCATGGTGTTTTAGAAAAAAAACATGTTGCTAAATATTGGTTCTCTTTGAATGATTATTTGGGATGCACGTGAAGTCAAGGAGTGAAATTATGAAATAAATTATATTGATCCTATATCTAATAGACCTATAGTTTCATGTGTAAGCTCATGTACTAATAATGAAATGAACTTAAAATGATAATAATTAATATTGTATTTCCATGTATCTTTAGATTGTGGACGTTGTTCTTTCACCTTGACTAAGGGGTGGTGAGAAAAGTGACTCCACCCAATGTAGATTCAACCCCTTCCTCGACCAATAATAGAGTCATAAGAAATGAGAGGATTACATTATATACTTTAACATGAAGTTCCTCAAATATTATTTATTATGAACATTAATTATTACCACTTGCTTAGGTGGATGGTTTAATGCCCTATTGTGTTAATATCATTCTTGAAGGTGTTCAATAAAGACAATGTAAATTTTTAATTATAACCAAAAGAGAGATTTTAAATAAATAATGATTCTAATATCTTCACATTGTATGCTATTTTAGATATAATAAATAACAAATTTAACATATATTCAAACATAGTATAAGTTTTAATAGGTTGAAGAGACTCGATTCTGACTTCTTTCGTGCAGTTTTAAGTCAAAGATATCGTGGGGCTTGTATTTATTTTTGTAAGTTTCTTTGGTTCTCAAATTACCCTCTTTTTATTCTTATACTACCACATTATTCTACATAAAACAAAATGAATTAAAATCTAAGTAATATTAGTGCTAGATAATATCAACATGAAATTTACATCTGAGTTTGATTTACCATTATCACCACGTTGTATGCTTTGTTGTATGTGCAAGTAAAATCCACTTTTGACCTGTAAATCTCCATGATACTACAGCTGGGTGCAATCAATATCAATGACATGAAAATTGTTTCTAAATTTTGTATTCCCCTGTATTAACATCTTTAATCGAAGTGCATTTGTGTATAATTTTGTTTATCTGGTATGAAGATGTAAGTTTGCAAGTGAAGACGTCATGAGATTTTGTGAGGCCTCCCTGTCAAACAGTTCTCATGCCTTGTGGATGCGTCCACATTCCTTTGAGGTGTTTTGTTAAAGAATCCATGTACCTTGCCTTTGTTCTACATTTCTTTGAGGAATTCTGTCAAACAATACTCATGCCTGGTCTATGTTGCCGCATTCTGCCTGCATGTTCACGACAACAGATGCAACAATAATCTCAGATAAATGTTTCCCCTTTGTGCTTTGATGGACGTCTATACCCTGTTGCAAAGCTCCCATTTTGGCACAGTTAGAGAGGATCCTGAAAAGGTTCCAGGAATTAGCTTTACACTTGCCGATTGCATTTTCTTGAAAAAATCCCTAAATTGCTCCAATTGATCCATTTTGTGCATATCCTAAAATTATGGAATTTTAGGTTATTAAATTACAAAGTAGAATATATATATATATATATATATATATATATAATTTTGAATTAAAGAGGTGAGTTATCTCACAAGTTGTAATAACTACTTTCTTCGGAATCGAGAAAACAATTGAAAACAAGAGCTGCAGAGCAGCGAAGTTCCTGCCAAAATGCTTAAGAATAATTTTGTTTGTATTTGTTGTGTTTTCCATGAAGAAAGCGCTATGTACATGTTTCTAGCATTATGTAAATACTATTGATTTGCTTAAGCATTCATCATATATGACAAAAAATCCTCTTTAAAAAAGAAAAGATGTTTAGAACTTTCATTGTACATAGAGTCATGTATAAGCAAGGTGCTTAAATGTTAAGAGTTTTGTCCACAAAAGAAAAAGAAAGCATCTAGTCATAAGTCCTCTTATAGGTGGCTAATGTCTTCAAAAAATGCCTTATGATAGGAAATCATATTTTTATTTCATTCAGTAATAGATAATTCATTTATAAGTGTCATAAAACATATAATGTGAATTCTATTGCAAAAGGCCTGGATGAAATATCAAAACTCTCAATTGAACTCATATGCCTGTTTTGCTGATTGTAGAGTAGTGGATAGAAGCATTGCAATAGTCATTGGACCAAGACCACAAGGTAGAGGATTAATTGCTGAAGCTATTCTTGAAGCCTCTTCATAGGAAACATGAGCATGCAAGAGCTGTAGATAACATTCCTGAAAATAGTTTTGAACATTATTAATTATCAGAAAAATAACATAGACATATGAAATACTTCTTTAGATTGATTATCTTTATTTAGGTCATATAATAGTGAAGAACATGTTAATCCATGAGCCAGTAAAAAGAATGCTTAAAACATGTTTATCCATGACTAAGTTAAAACCACAAGTGAATGCTCAAAACATCATAAAACCTTTGACTTCAATTAAGAAAAAATAATAAGCAAATTCTCAATTCAGTAGGAATTTTTCACAATATCGAAAATTTGCATGAGAATGGTTGCATAATTGTATTAGATATAAGACCATATTGTATATGAGCTTATCTGTTGTACCCAAACTTGGTTGGGATCTGCATATAGAACGTCAAGCCTAAAGGTCTTGGTCCTGAAAATAGTTACAACCTTCATACTTGGTAATGAGTTGCTTTTGAAAAAATATTGCATGTAAAATGCATAGCCTGCAAAGAGAGAATTATGGAATATCATGTTGATGTGCTTGTATCAATCAAAGAACCTAGCTAATAAAAGTAATCAACAAAGTAATCAATAAAATAGAATTATGCTAATGAAAAAAAAAAATGTGAATATATAATAAAGCATACGTAGAGGAGTAAGGTGTTCCTCATAGGCATGTACCCGTATAACATCCTCTAATGAGGCAGCTGCATCTCCCGAAACAACATAGGAGGTCTTGGGAGAGCCTTGTATGATGCAAACATTGTCCAAGTACCATACATCTATAAACATGGAAACCATTTATGCTAGTAATATTAGGTCGTGCACTAAAATACATGAAGAACTATATCTACCTCTATGTTAAGGTTATACGGATAAGGTTGAATTTGAGCACTACAATTTAAAACTATTCAAAGTCATAAACATTCGTAGAACACAAGCTCTCTTGGAAATCACTACAATTTGAAATTGAATCATTCTACCGCACTTAACAAGATTCAAAATTACCCTTCAAAGCCTTTTTACTTTTCTATAAGAAGTCATTTTCCTATAAAATAATAAAGCTGTCTTTGAATTATCCATTCTCCACTAAAAAAAAGTCATGGAAACCTAGATTACTGTACTTGAGATGGACAAGAAGCAAAGTTTCTGCAGGTCACGTGAAATTATGGTGAGAAAACAAGGCTCCTGATTAGCCTTTCTACTTTCACTTTGGCATCATTAGGCAATATCCTCCTATTATAAACCAAAAAAATGCAGTCAAACTATGCTTTACCTTAAAGTTTGGACAAGGTGAAAGCACAACTATGAAGAGGATGTTTACAAACATGTTCTGTCATGATTCATTACCTGACATAGTTTAGCATTAAAAGCCTAAACACAGTTTTGTTGACTATAAACACAAGTAAAGCACCTCTCACCTTCCTTTATAATCTGTTTGGGAAAAAGGAGCAGAGGCCTCTTCTGCATATAAACTTATTTGGTCAGATTATATAAATTTGGAGCAGCATGGACCTTAATGAATAAACCTTTTGTATAGTTCAAAGTCTAGTTTAGAATTATTAAGAAAAGAAATTGTGAGGTCTTTTATATAGTTTAATTGTCTTGGTGTAAATTTCCAATATAAAACAGAAATTGTTGGAATGAATATATGGATAGAATGTGGATTTTGCATCATGTTGCATGAATATGTAAGCATAAACTGATTTTGTTTGTGTGGATTTAACAGTTATTCTGGAAATGTTGCTTCTTTCGGCAGTAGCAATGACTGGTTAGTATGTATGCTTTTGGAATGACTCAACGAAAAAAAGGGCAAGGGGAGGCTGAGGAGCCAAACATAGTCATTTGCAACTAATCAACTATTGTGTTAGTGTAAGTGCCACTTCCATGGATCATCACCCACCTTGGCATAAGGATCATGGTATAGACACAAGAATGTCCAAGAAATGCCAAAATTAGACCATGAAACTAGAACATACTGAAAAACAAGGAATATGGAGCACAAATGAGTCTAACAAATCCAAAAGAGAACAAATATAAACAATAAAGATAAAGAATATGAAAATAAATCATATCATTTAATGCCTCATAATTCTCATCATAGTATCTAAATGTTTGGATTGTCAGGCTTAGGAACTCTACAATTGAAATCACACAACATTTACCTCTTCTTAATCGAAAATGAGAAAGCATACATTACCCTTAGCAAGAAATAGCAAAACATGTAATCTATAATTCGTATCTCAAAGCATCTTTCTTGACCTGTAAGAAAAAATATGATATTGAAACTCATATTTAAGTAAGCTAAAAAGCATACCTGATCGTTGTTCTTACTCTGTACTTGACTGGTAATTTTATCAAAGTTCTGTTGACAGCAATTTCAATTATTAAGCACAAATTCATTGATTTGAAATATCAGAAAAAAGGAAACCAACTATTGGGGACAGTTGTAATTCCACAACATACTTTCCCAACTTGTCGTAATGCAACAAAGAGGTTTGCCTATTCTTCATGAGTCCAAGCAGTCCATTGTCGAGTGGTTTTCTTGCCTGTAACAACAAAGCTGGTAGCTTATTTATTCCTTTGTTATAGATTTTATGCATCTCATATGCAGTTTGTAAGTCATTACCCTAAAATACTTACCTTCCATTTATATCAAAATATCTGTATATTTCACTGTCAATGACTCAATACTTAGTTTTTTAGATGCTCTGTCTATCTTTATATTTCATGCTACTTGTTTGGAAGGGAAACCCAGTAAACTATGTAAATGCCCTCATATTCATGTGGTGAATAGTATTAATTACAGGGAGCATACCCAAAGCACATAAGCATAGGGGAACTAGAAAGCACAGAAGAACCTCTGAACCATAGTATTAGTTATTAATTAGAAACATCCATTGGAAACCTTGTTCCTGATTGATATTGTTATCTGTAATAATCTATGAATCTTTTTCATCTTTCAATTATTATCTATGTACAATAACTGTGCAATCTGCCGTTAAAGTCAAATATTTTAATCTTCTGACTTGACTACGTACCTTTTTCTTTTTCATTCACAAGAACAATGCAAAATTATACATTTTATCCACAAGTTTAGGTGATTTTTTTGTTACACTAAGTCAAAGCATATCAGTTGTTGGTGCACCTGACAACAATACATGGTTACATAACCCAAAAAATGAAAGAGAAGCCCACGACCTTAACCACAATCATTCACTCCCATTAAGAATTAGCCTTCTCCGCAGAAGATAATTTTATAATCCACAGCTGTGTTCATTAAAGAGACTTTTGGCTTCCTATACTGAAATTAAGAGATCCTAAACAGTTTTCATGATGCTTCTATTGAACAATAGATAGCTGTTTTTAAAAAAAGAGATTCAGATTCAAGATCTGATGGGTTAGCAGATTCTGGTTAGAGGATGACACCATCTTAAGAGCAGGTAAAGGAGATTGAACTGAAAATGTGCAATGCAAATAAATAAATTGGTAATAGCTCTTTAACTTTTAATTTTAATCTCTTTTTGTACTTACCGAATCTAAGATCAAGATGTTTGCCAGAGGTTATTGTAGTTATAGGTTGTATAGTATTTTCAGATGGTTCTGTGTTTGTGGACAGCAATCTATTTCAGTTTGTTGATTAGTAATATCACTAGACAAGAGAGCAATTGCTCAGCTCAATCAATGTTGGCATGTATTGTTGATCACTCGGTGAAGTTGAACATAATTATTCACCTTAGAAAATAAAAGAATTATGTAAATAAAATATTTGATTTACAGCTCAGTAACATGATAGATGGGTTATATGTTTGCAATTTCATGGAAGGCAATAGATTGTTTTACATGTGACAGCTTGCCTGCCATTTAACACAGTAAAAATCATTACCCACAACTTAAACCCTTTGTAACATAAAATTTTATTAAGTTAAAATAAAAGTGGACTTGTGCATCTTGCAGTTTATTCTAACACTGTAAATATTTGTAGTTTTGGGGAAAAAATTAACTTTATCTACTAAATCAATGTGTTTTACATATCTCTTCAAATCTTGTAATGTTAATAAGGTATTCAAGATTAGCATGACTATACTGATTAATGCTTTCCAAATTCCATGGTAACACTAAATTATAAAAGCATTACCTTTTAATGTACGCATTTGTACAGCTACAACCATTGTCATGTCTCATTATGTATGACAAGATACAGTTGGAGTGCCTTAACCTGAATGCACATAAAATTGAAAGTATGAAAACCTAAAACAATAAGCTGAAATAAAAGAAGTCTGCAATCTGGGGAAAACTTAAAAAGAAGTCTGGAGAAAACTTAAAAAAGAAATCTGCACTATTCAACTTAAATTTATCTTGTGAGCAGATGACATTTACAACTGTAATGGACACCAATCTTCTGTTTTCATTGAAAAGATTTCATAGAGCTATCAAATTAAATTAGTACTCAACAATAACTACAAGTTATCCTTGAGAATCCATCAAGGCTTTTTGTATTCTACACCAAGAAAATGAAATAAATTTAAAAAAAACCTATTTGAACCCATAAAGAAAGAGGAAATGGAGATTATGGTTTGCAAAGGAATACAACTCCAAATATAAAGGATAAAATGGTAGATTCCCCTGTTCATGCCTCTCATTTTGTTACTGCAATGACTTTCCTTGTTGCTGCACTTGACACAAGAAATGCACTTTGATTTTTACTTTTTCCCTGTTATTGCACTTGACACACGAATTGGGCAAACATGCCTTCCTTCATAAATTCACAAGTATGGTGTTTGGGGACATCATGCAGGGTTTTGCAGGTCAAAGGTCAACAAAAAATGCCTTGAAAATTTCGTAGATGCTGGAATCACTATTCTGGTATGACTCATACCTGGAAACGATTAATTTTCCAGCCTGCTTCGTAACATAGCATAAAATGGTGGGAAAATTTTCTTTAAGATTTTGTATTGGGAATAACATTTTCAGGCCCTAATTTTAAAATTTATGCATTGGAGAAACACATACACATCATCAGAACTTGTCTAATTCGTACATGTTGCTAATGAAAATACAATATCTTCTACTGTGAATGAAAATTACCTGAGATGCATGAAGATGAGGTAGGTGACGAGCAATGTTGACTCGCTAATATAACTGATAAAATGGTAGCTCCAGTGTCCAACCCTAATATTTTGGCTGAAAATTGCTATGGTGGTCCAACGATTCTAGCTCAGCTTGCACGGGAAAATGCTTGTTTTGGCTGAAACATGGGATGTGCTATGGATTTCACTGTCAGCTTTGAATGATAATTGTCCAAGATGAAATGCTCACTCAACATGCGATGCTCTGTGCTTTCATCCTGTGCCATTAGGCTTTCCATCTGTGCCATTAGGATAATGGACCCTTATGGGGCAAAACTCTCCTGCCAATTAAATTGAAGAAAATTAATTTTTAAAATATGTTTTCTTATATAATTTGCATCTCTACTTTAACAATAGACAAATATTTGTTAGATTAAAAAAAATAATGAATTATGATTTGTTGAAAAGTTGCTTTTTAATAACTAGTTAACTAAAAAGTAGTTTTTTTTTGCTGTTTCATTTTGTTTATATGGTTATGGTGCTATTTCTAAGCATGTGTGAGAGTCAATGAAATTATAGCTCGTTCAGGACGAATTTATAGTATGGGGAATAAAACTAGCACTTGCATCTATAAGAGATTCAAGGGGTACGTCAATAGACTGTCCAGTGTGTTTATCTTCAAGGTGGACAGTGATCAAGGTCCATGCTCTTGCAACCCACATAGATTATTTGGGATTTTTCCTTCAAGCGATGCACCAATTATTTGTTGAATAATTTAATGTTATGTGTAATCATATAAGGCTCCATAGAGAATATCAAAATAACATTGTTTTATTGGTTGATAGTATTACATATCGACTACAATTGGTCCTCTATCCTATACCTTATTGAGTTAGCATGCTTAATGGATGATGACATTGAAAATAAATATTACAACCTCTTTTACTCTATAGGTGTTAGCAAAGCTTCCAAGCTCTTATAGATGCACTGTTGGCTAGTTCATAGCCATGAATTTTCTGGTAGGGCCCCTTCCATATAGGATAGTAGAAAACTTGTGCTACTGGTTATTGTTACAAAGTAAAATTGATTGTTGATCCTTGATCATTAAATTGTATTTAGCCTACATAAATTTATTCAAGTGTTGGTCAAAATCCTTTCAAAGTGTAACATATAAGATTGTTTTCTTGAAGGAAAAGTGATTTCCTTATAATTATGACTAAAAATATCTAGTATTGAGATAGATAGTTTGAGGACTATCACATGCTTAAGGGGCAAGCTCCTTTTGTGTCAAATAAATATTACATCAACCTTGCATCTCACCTCCCATAAACTCCCCTTGGTTTTGCAATTAAATTTATTTTCCCCTAACTTGATCTTGAACACTTAATCATGACCATTTACTACTATAGATGATTAATAAATAGTATGATTTTTAAACAAACACTTAAACCACCCATGTGTTTGGAGTAATCAGAAGCAATGAAGAGGGCTTCATTTTCTCTTTATGTGCAAATGCCTCATGATGATATTTTTAAATACACATCCTAGATATATGAAATTAAAATTTTGGCACTTTTGCAAGTGAGTAATAGTTAGATTTAACAATTGTCAAAATTTGAAATGTGAAAAATTAGATTTTAAAATAAAATGACAATTTGCAAGTTTACAATTTTATTTAAGTTAAATAAATTATTCAATTTCGAAATACCAAGATTTTAAATAAGAAAATAAGATATTATTTTAATAAACAATTTTTTTTATTAATAAAAACATAAAAAATAATCAAATCATATAATATATATATAGAGAGAAATCATCAATCCAAAATAATATAAAACTAAAATAAGTATCTATCTACATTTATATACTCTAAACATTAAAAAAAAATACAAATGAAAATAGAGTGGCATGCTACAAATGTAATGGCGAATGAACTTGGCATCTTTGTCAATACTAAACCACAGATTTACTATGAAGGGTTAACAATATGCCTGTTTTGAAAAAGAAAACGTGATTGTATATTAAAATCTCTCATCTGAAGGGTGAATAGGGTACTGATCTAATTGTATTAAGATTTTTGGCTTTTCCATTTAAAATTCTTAGTTTACTCCTGTGCATACACGTCTACAAGGGCAGTTGGAGCTACATCTGACAAAATTCATCTTTCCTTTCTACTGTAATGGATGTGGACACCCTGTTCCAAAGCTTCGATTTTGGCACAGGCAGGTAGGATGTTGGTAAATATTGCAGAGCCTGCCAGTTCACGTGCCTTATCTATGCTTCCACATTTCACATACATGTTTAATAGTGCATTTCCAACAGTAATATCTGACAAAAATCCCCACTTCATTATGTTTTGATGGATTCCCATTCCCTATTCCGAAGCTCCCATTATCCTCGTTGCAACAACCATTTAAAAAGATGCCAGTGAAGCGCCCTTCCGCAGAAAAAATACCCACGTCTCAGAATCTCCATTAAAGCCCTGTTTCGAGTGATTTTTCTGCAATAGCTGAGAAGCATAGACATGTATGCAAAATAAAGATAAATACAATAAAGGTGAATATCAAATGTTTACGGGTGTATCCACCGTACTCCCAAGCGGGAACAAAAATGAGCCGAGCGCCTACAGATTGGGAAAAATATTCAATGAAACCATGGCGAGTGACTTACCTTAAGATTCTGAACAATTTATGTTGTGCTATCACTGATTACAGTGAGAAAAAATGGAAAAAGTTTGCTGTTAAAAATGAAACCGATTCCCCACCTGATTTTTCACCTTCGTGATGGCCCCCTTCTCTGGATCATTGGTGGGCAGAATGGGTGCATCATGAGCGCCAGATTCAGAAAGGATGGGCACGAAGCCCCAAATATTGACAGTGGAACTCGGCCTCCATCAAAGCTGAAAACTTTGTGATGTCATGGACGATGCTTGGATCCAGCTTTTGGTGCTCGAAAGCACTTTGGAAATTATCCTTGAAAATGCCAAATCGACTGGCATTCTTCTCTGGGTAGTTCTCCTCAAATCTTACGAGAAAGCTCGTTCTGGATTCAAAAGAACATTCTGGGCATCAAAACTACCTAGACTGTCTCCATTTAATTTGTCACTTCATAATAATTTGCTCTGATGTCCTTGCACAGGCTGTAAAGATAGCAATCCGATTTAGGAGAAGTCAAAATATTTTTTACAGTTTTGATAGATTTTTTAAGCACCTGAAAGTTGGAAATTGAAAATGGTTTACCAGCATGAGACCCGGTTTCAGGCGTGTGAGACAGGTTTGGAGAGCAAATGTGAACTGGCAAGTTCACAATAAAAGTCTATCGACTAAAAATAAAAATAAAAATAAAAAATAATCTACTTCCTTTTTATTTTATCTTTTGAAAAAGTATGTATGTTGGTGTTCAAATTCGCATTTTGGATTCGTTGGCCATCTTATTCATTTGAAGTGTTTACAATGCCACATTCCTTATATCGGCTTATTTTATGCACTCTTTTTTTCTTCGCTGAAATCTCATTCTACCTGCTCTTAATTGTTTTTGAGGAACTTACCCATTTGTAGCATTTTGTCATCCATAGTCAAATGATCTACTCCAATGGATTAAAATTTGAGTTAAAAATGAACAATTAGAAAAGAGACTTGTTTGGTAATATTATTAGTATTTTCTGAAATTATGTTTTTTTCAGAGCCACCTTTATATGTATGGTCTTCTAAATTTGAACAAAAAATTTAGCTAATTTACTGCACGATATTCCTCAATTTTATTGTGAAATTTTAAAAGCCATTAATATGATGTTTTCTATACAAATGATTGTGAATTTATTTATTAATATTAAATCAACACAAATACAATGCCAAATATTATGCAACTTCTGGAAACTAGATTTTGCAGTGCACATACTGCATGATAATGAATAAATAGAAATCCCTTGCATGTATGGTTGTCAAGCAAAACTACCTAGAGGCTATAGGGTTTTCATCACACCAAATAAAATCAAGCCCTATCATCAAGCTCTTTTAACAATCCATTTTGTGTTTTTCCTGCAATTATTGCACTCCATGAGACCCTGTTTTCCTTGAGGCTGCATGCTGGCTGAATTGGAAGTGAAAGTAAGATAATTTTAGCGCACCCACTGGTTGGAAGGGGTATTGTTCTCATTGGATTAATGTTGGTAAGACACAACGGTGCAAATCTTTGAGGTAAGTCACTGACCATTATTGCAATTTAAAATGATAATAATAATATAGATTTGTACATGATCGAATAGTTGATGTTGTGTTTTATTTCATTCTAAAATAACTCTATTGCATCACATTTGCACATAATGGTTGGTGGGTGAACTGGCTGTGGTGGTATAATCTGAAATGGATACTGGTGCCATACTTTAAAATCACCACTTTTTCCTTTAACATCATGAATGGAATATATTTTTAATATCTATCCAATTTTAATTTGTTCAACAATTCTTATTCTTCGAAAATAATGAATATTATTAATTATTATTTTCTATATAACTATCAATTTATGCAATCCTAAAACCATGTAGGAGCAAATAAATAAATCTAGTAGAATAAATGACAGTATATAAAGTATAGCACTCTCCATTGAAGGATAATGCCTTCCAAATTGGCATTTCAATTTGTTTTTTATGATAACTTTATTTTCGTGACTCAATTATTGTTTTTAGCAGTCATATTTGCTTTCAAAAGTCGTGTTGTTCTTTCATTAACAAAATTTTACTTATTCAATAGATTTCCAAAGGATTTTCTGGGTTAGGAATGTCCCTCCTTAAGCTTTCCAGAGCATCTAACGGTTTTGAATTTGGTTTAGAATTGACCAAGTTATGGCAGTTTTAATATTGTTGCTACAACTACTGATTTCAAAGGCAAACATGCAGATTTATTAGTGGTTCTGATTTTCCTTTCTTAGTAATTACTTCCTTGGCTCGTGTAGCAGTGATATGTGAGTTGAAAAGACTATCTTTTTTATATATGTTTTATTTTTTTTGTTCTTATAAATGTTCCTTTTAGGTTAGGAAATGTAGAGTTAAATTTTCTCATTTATATTTTATATATAAGGTAAAAATGTGAAGTTTACTTATGGATCTCTTTTAGTGAATAAAATAAATGAATAAACAAAATTTAGATTGTTATAGATTATTACATTTTATAAGAGTATTTGTAATAAATTATGTATTTATGATTTTTATAAATATGTATTATTTATTTATGTCTAAATGATAAATTATTGTAGTTGAGAATAAAGATCCAATAAATTAAATATATTAAATACCAGGACATTCATATTGATCCATTTTTTTTATTAAGGAAAAAGTAGGTTTTGAAGGGACCCGAAGCCCTTTACAAACAAATTTTGAATGGATCTAGAACCCTCAACCAGAAAGTTGTCTTAACATAAAGACCATGAAAGCACAGACAACCAAGGGTAAAAAAGGAAACCAAAGCAAAATAACCACAACCAAAAACAAAGCTACAAGAAAAACAACCTACAGCCAGCCAAAAACCAACCCCCAAACAAGAACCATCAAGATTTATATTTAGAGCTACTCTTGTGGGAGCAGAGATTCATGTCAAAAGAAGGCTTAGAGGACTTTTCTTTCTTGCCCTTTACAGAAATCCAGCCCTCTTCCACTTGTGTTGCCTTATCAAGCCAAGCCAGCACACCATTATCCTGAAAAAGAATGCTTGTAGCCTCTGTCTCAAATATTTCATCAATATTCCTCCTTGCAGGCATGGCCTTATCAGGAGAGCCACCAAAAATGATATTCGGGGCACTATCATCAAAAGTGGCAGCCTTAGGCCCATTCTCTCTCTCTTTAGGGGTTTCAACATTGTAATCTTGCACAACATCAACAACCCCACCATTTGAGACATCCAGAGAGGATGCCCCAAGACCCTATGATTCCAAAGCAACCACCTCAAAAAAACTCCTATGTTGCTCAGATTTCTTCTCAACTGTATAATGTTGTTGAGAAGCATCTTTCCACCATGTAGTCGTCATTTCTTTTTTCTCAAATCCACATTGTGCAACATCATGACCTATTTTGAAACATCTTCTACAACGGAAGGGAATCCCTTCATAGTCCAAAGATTGGACCCAAGAACCCTTAGAAGATTTAAGTAAAATATTAGCAGGAAACCCTTTTGAAACATCCATTTCAACCAATATGCGGGCAAAGGTGGAGTGAAAAATATTAGAGGATTCATCATCCACCAACAAAAAATCTCCAAGAGCATTACCCACTTCCTCTAAAAGAGGATCAACCCATAAATGCAGGGGAAGATTAGGAAGCCGAACCCAAATCGATATCTTATTGAAAGTTTCAGAAGAAGGGTTGAAATCAGCATGCCAAGGCTTAATCATCAACAAAAATCTGTCATCCCAACTAAAAAAATGATCACATAAAACTTTGTTTCTATCCTGAGCATTATCAAACTTAGCAACAAAAAACCCCTTAGCCATGGGGAAAATATGAACTTTACTAGTAATTAAAGGCTCCCATTCTTTTGAGATCTAGGAGTGCAACTGAGGGAGGCTAGGCCAAAAACCCCTAAACCAAAAAATCACCCTGTGTAAGGAGAGAACAGAAGCATTATGATTAATTTCCTGTACCGTCTTAGCTTTTAGATCAACAAAGATGGCATTTGTAACAAGAATAAACCCACCATTCGACAGTCTCCCAAGCCGTGACCTCGGTGTCGTGGTTTTCTGCATTCGGTTCTCCCCGTCCTTGCCACCGGCTCTGCAAAACGCTTGATCCCCTTGCCATTGGCCTTTTTGGCCCTTTGGCCCTACATTTTCTCTTCAGTTGTCTCTGGCCTGTGCTCCGCACACAACCTGCGCCTAGCCTTGGCTAACCGCCATCATGTTTTCCTTTGTGCCCTCACTCTGCATCTTCGTTCTCCTGATTTCCACACTATTGATCCATTTTGTTACCCATTAGTAAATGATATTATTATTTGGAAGGTATTGGTAAATGAATTGTCGTTTTGTGGCATAGTGATTCATTACTTTCTATAGTTTTCAAATTCACTTGTCCTTAGTGCTACTTGGTTATTATTTGGTATAAGGAGATTATTATTAACCTTATTGCTACACTTAACCTCGTCATAGTCTTGATTATCATCATGATTTGATTCTTATAAAGTCAAGTTATTATTATTGGATAGGTCAACTTTATATTTCGACAATTGAGGTTATTATTTGTCCACTGATAGAATTTGCTTAGTTATTTTATCTTTTCTAACCATTTGTTTTTGTAGAAGAAAATTGTTACGAAAATTGAATTATTATTGAATGGTTATCAACCAATCATTTCTAGTAATTTTTAAAATGATGATTTGTATTCATTGCCTTGTACCTTTATATCATGGTTGGTAATTAGAATTATTATTGTGACCATTTTCCATCATATTATCTCACTTTGTTAATAAGAACCTTGGTAGGTAGAAAACGGTGGATGTTAATTATTTTTATTCAATTTAACATGTGACATATTTTGAGAGATTTACATGGGAGTTTCTCTTATTATCTAGTTTTCAAAGTTGGCATCACATTTGGGTAAGTATGCAAGGACTCTATTCATTTATTTAAATTTTTTTCTCTCACCTTATGCAAATTTATGATTTAAGTAAATTATATCTCTATCCTAGTGAATCAATAGTAAATTTTGTGTTTATGGAGAACTAGATTCCCTTTTAAAGTGAAATCCTCGGTAAATTAGGGTATTCAATACCCAATTAAGAAAAACAAGTATCGATTCAAGGGAGATAAAACTAGGTCATAAGTAAACATGAAATTTTCTTTCTCTTGCAATTTAACATTCAAGAAAATCTCCTAGGAGTGTATTACTTAGTACATCCTTAACCAAGTTGCAATACCCCAGCTTCACCTAAGTGGGTGGCAGCCAACCAAGAAACTGTCTGGGGTAATCGATCGTAGAAAGGGTCGTGTACCCACTTTTATAGTATGTATTTTGTAAGGTACACATAATACCATTGAGTAGAGGTTTGAAATTTAGTGTATTCCAGTGTAATTGTGTTGTGAATATGAATGAGGTTGAGTCATCTTCTGAACCCTATGGATATACCCCATGTGGTGAGTCAAACGAGTTGGGAGCAACTCAAGTTGTCGAACTGCGATTCCTTTATGAATTATATATGTAGGCAAGGCCGTCAGAGATGAGCCCCCGAGGAATTAGGTCGGGCCCTTAGTACTATCCATCTGAGTTTTGTTGGTCTTGTTAATCTTTTCCAATGTTGTAAACCACCATTTTGACTTGTATAGCTATGTAATTATATCGTTGATTGTGGTGATCATGTACTAATAAATCGTTGATCTTATAGGAGCATCAAGTCTTGTAGAATGTATAGGTACAGGTATTGAGAGCGAGGAAAGTATGACACGTTGGAATACAAGAGGTGCTTGAGTGAGTAGCAAGGTATGTTAAGTTGACCCATAATAAGTAGACATTATTGTTTAAGATAATAAACTCATTTCTACCCTTACTCATAACTAGTGACATCATTGATCATAGCTTTAGGTAGTATATTAAGTTAATATAGCTGTAAGCAACAAGATATGTTGCTATTGACTTTCAAAAAAATAAATTTATTGCAAAATCAGTAAAGTTGTTATAGTTTTGTTAGTTTTTTTTAGAGAGTAAAATGTGGGCATTACAGGAATGCTACATAAAAGAAAAATAAAACTCAAACAAAGGATAAAGGAATGTATAAATGTAATAAATTTATTATAGAAAAATAAAAACACACTAAAGACTATTCAAATTGAATATCTCTCTTTTACATAGAGTGATAGAATTCCTCCATTATTTAAATCTATGTGGTCGCGTCCACAAAAGGATATAAAAGTCACGACAAATCCTAACCTAGGAATTGGACATTCTAGTAGGTGACTAACATCTTCTTATGGTCGTTCATTTACATTGTCAAACCAGGGAACGTATACTTGAAATGGAGCGGCACTGTATGTGCACTAAGAACAAGTTTCAGTCACGATTTACCAAAACTAAATACTTGGAAGGAATTCTACTTATGCTACAGGAATGTAACGTAAAGCTTCTTAACTTAAGCGTATCTTAATCAAAGAATAAATCATAACGACTGTTACTAAGAGACAAACTATGAACTGGCCTTATGCTGCAAGAACAAACACAGGGATGGGTTCCTGATGTTGCAGGAACAATATAAGACTGAGTTTGCATTGAAACCTTTAAGAATGAAATCTAACTTATAATCAATAGAAGATAAACAACTAACTAACTACAAATACTCACTAAGTGGGCCCCCTTAGCAAGCATCAACCAGTTATGCAAGAATTGAACTCAAAACTTCATCAGCTTTTATTCATAAACTTGGAACCATATACATTGATTGTTTTTCTTACAAGAAAACTAACACAAAACACTGTTTCTCATTATAATCTAACTTTTACACACCCTGTTGCTCACTCGCATAGGAGGAACACTTATTTATATCAGAAAAGAAACTAACTACCTAACTCTAATAGAGAAATACGTGGGCATAAGTGCATCCTAAAACTGAGGAACAGACTTCTCATAAATGAAAGCATATATGTTCAACACGATTCAGAGAGAATTTAGCATTCCACTCTTCCTAGATTAATGATCATTTAGATTTCCTCCCAACGACCCGATCAGAGAGTCTTTGCTGGAACAACTCCCTCAATGTCGTGCTAGAAATGGACTTTACTGCAGGGCCAAGATCTGTTGCGTTTTGACTTGTTCATGCTCCCTTCAACAACCTGCGATGCACATGACAACAGAAGTGAAAGAAAGCACACGTGGAAAATAACACGATACACATTCATTATTCACATATTAAATCTATTTCATTATCCAAAAAACGACATGCATTATATCAGTCATTCGAGAGGTCAAATAGGGAAATTAATACAGACACATAAAGATGTTAAGCTACAGGAATATAGGAATGTATTGCTACAGGATACTACCCGATTTTAGATAAAAATTCTTTAATCAAAGAGTTAAAACAACCATTAGCATAAGAGTAAGGATATTAAAAATACATCATAATACTCAAATTATGAGCATATCTCGAGCTCATCATTTGGCCCCTACTTATCCTAATGATGGTCCTCCAACATTAAGCTTCCTGGTTGTTTCTCTGAAATCAATAGGAGTAGCATGGCCCTGCAATGAAGTTCAGAATTTGTAGTAGAAACCTATGAAATTTTGCCATCTCTCGTACCTGCGGGTTTCTGTATCCTCATTAACATCTGTAGCCCGATAAGGGTAAAGTGGCCACATCAAAACTGGAGGTCGAAATGTTATTGGTAACCATAACTCAAACCTCTTCTGGAGACCAAGCTGCATGTACTTCTCTGTCCTTCTAAGGGTTGCTTTAAAGTTCAGAGGGCTATGAGGCTCAGATTTCCTCAAACCAATAGTCAGTTTCTCCCATATTGTCTCTATTCTAGAAGATGAAAGCTTCCAAAACAGATATGGTTGGCCTTTGAACTCTTCATACACCTACTTCCTGATATCAAATATTTTCATTCTTTATGTTTGATCATTGAACCCATATGCAACAGTAAGCCAAGTTTTTAGCATTGTGTGGGGATCTGAGCTTTCAGGTCGCAGTGGAATAGGTTCATTCCTTTTAGCCTCTAATTGTCTTCCATAATTAGTTTCATTGGCTGCCCAAGACATGAGTGACCTCAAATGAATATCACCAATGTAAAGAAGTGGATTCCACTCTGTTTCAGAGGAAATTATCAAACCATGCAAATAAAATTCACATAAAGAATTTTTCAGCCAACTAGGGGCTACTTGATATGCATCATAAAATTCCTTGGCTGTGTGAATAACAGGATCTAAATTTCTTGAAATTCTCATCAATTGAAACCAAAGAAATTTCTCTTTTAGGCACATAGCATATACCCTAGGCAATGGTCTACATTCCACAATTTTACCAGTTATCTTCATCATTTCATCCATTTTCTCTTTCATTTCTTGAATTTCCTTTTTTTGTTTTTCAATTTCTCTTGCCAGTTTCTTCTTTTCTTCTTCCCAAAGACTTTGTTGAATTCCAGTCTTAGATAAATGGCGAAAACTCAAGGTTTGAAATGTGACAGGCCTCCATGTGGTCCTAAGATATTCCAAAAATTCAATCAACAATGTCCTTTTAAAAATAACAATGCTTGACAAGTTGCAGGGGGTAATGGGGTGTCATTGGACACTTCTAATTGTTCAGGTTGTTCTTCCTCTTGCTGCAGGATGAATTCTTGTTGTTGCGCAGGAGGAGATTGTACTTCCTCTGAAACTTGCCTTGCTGCTTCAGCCAAGTCATCAAGACTTGGCATTCCCCTTTCATGACCACTAACATATTGTGCTTCCTCAACTTCCATTCGCTCATTTTGCATTTCCCTAGGAACAAAAGATGGACTTTGTGGAACATTCTCAGATACATTTTGAGAATCATCATGACTAAATTCTTCAAAGTCCTTAGAAATTATTATAATTTTAGGTTGAACAGAAGTTGAGGTAACTTTACGCTGCTTCCTTGATGACACCCTTTTTGGAAATGTTTCCAAAGTAATAGCTACAAGAGACACTCCCGTGGCTTTCCTCTTTCTAACTTTCCTAGAGGATTCAGACTCAGCAGGAGAGGATGATAGTGAAACCGCAGTGGCAACAGGTGTCGCTACAGGAGGAACTGCTATAGGAGAAGATGTTGCAGGAGTAGAACATTTTTTTTTTGAACATGAGGGTTAGATTCTGGGGTTTGTTTTGCCCTAGATGACTCTCCTACCTTCGTTTTCCCTTTTTCTCTTCTACTAGCAGACCTAGTTTGTACTCAGGTAGAGGGCTCTGGTGTGGAGGCTACAGGACTAGGTACTGTAGGGAGTGCTCTAGGAGGCTCTGGAGGTTGCAGAATTTTCTGGGCAACAAATTCTTGCCAAGAAAGGGGTGATACATCCCTCAAGGAACACTCAATCAAGAGTTTAATGAGGGCATGATGGGCGATAGAGTTGTCCCTACCCCTCTGGGTTTGATGGGCACATTGTTTAAAAAGGTTTAACAAAAAAATTGGAACATTGACAGCTAAACTGTGCCTCATATGACTCAATAATTTAAAATGATAGGAATGTAAATAGAAAAAGCGTCCCTCGCAAGTCAAGTACCTGATTATGAGGATGGCATATTCCGAGTATGGAAGAGGCAGTGACACTCGTTTGTACCCTTGTTTGGAAACCTCCAAAGGTCCATCTATTGGTAATGTGAATTCTTCCCTAGCAGAGACAACATCTAAAGAAAAATTTTCTCCAACCATCGGAAGCCTAGTTACTTTTGCAATCCACTCTTCTATAATGGCTACTGTCAAACCCCACACTGTAGCTTCTCCCTCTGAAAGAGTTCTCAAAAACTCACCTACAGCTTCCTCATTAAAGGAATCTAACCTCAGAAAATAATTCAGCCAACCACAATTGTTGAATGCCTGAACTGCTTGAGGATTTTGTGTCAAGAGATCATGAGCTACAGGCTCATGTCTTACTAACTGGCCACCCATATTCACAAAGTATCCCAACTGAGATTCCTAAAACTCAAACTTTTTTTCTGAAAATTCGAAAAAAAAATTCTACTCTGCTTCTTTCTACCCTGCCGTCACTTTTCTCTACTTTTCCAAGAATGACTCAAAAGATAACTGCATGAAATGATTGTTAGGAACTACTCAAATCAAGCAGTTAATTGTTGTTTAGGATAAAAGCACGCAGTCGTATTTGGAAAGTACAAGAAAATAAAAATATCTTAACAGTTGTGACAGTGACATAAGAAAAGGTTTGAAATGGATTATCCCTGCCCCCTATTAAAAATTTGGCATGTGTCCACACATGTGCGAAAGGACAGGCGAAGAATAGGCAATAATGACTGATATGTACATAGTAGTTAATGAATAAATGAAATAAAGAAACGATGTGACAATAAAAGATATCGCGTACCTTGTAATAAGTGCTCGTACATGCTGGGAAAGATCGTAGCTCAGAATGAAATGACGGTTGGAATTGAAACCATAAATGAGGGTGGTTCGGCAGGATGGATGACATGGAAGGAAAGGGAATGAATGGTGGTCATGGATGAAAAATGGAGAAAGTGGCTTCCTGAAAAAGGAAACCTTTATTATGGGCATGCAACGTAGAATATTAAAGAGATGTTGCAGGAGAAAGGTCGAATCCTTTTGCTGTAAGAAGATCAGTGGCCGCATCTGAAACAAACTGCTTCATAAATTCTTCTTTGGACACTGGCTTATGATACAACCTAAGACGGTGTCCATTAACTAGTAGCTTGAATCAGACAGGATCTATTGTAGCTAACTGAACTGAACCATTATCAAACACATTTTCTATTTCATAAGGACCAAGCCATCTTGTGGTGAGTTTACCTTGATTTTCCTTGTACCTAGAATCATAGAGCAATGCCCAATCACCAACAGAGAATTGCTTAGTTTTGATATGGTTGTCATGCCATTTTTTCCTTTGCTGCTGGATAGCTTCAGTATACTGCAGGGAAGCTTTCCTCATCTCATCCAATGCATTTAGCTGCAAGAGGCATTCCTTTTGGGCTTCTGAAATATCAATAATGTTGTTGAGAGTAGTCCCAAGGTCTTAGTGCTAAAACCCATTGACAACACAAATGCTTCAGAGAGTAACCCAAAAGGAGTGAACCTCCGTGAGTTTTTCCATGTTGTCCTATAGGCCTAGACTACACCAAGCTAGCGCACTGCTCAACCTTCGTGTAATTCGTATTTTCTTAGTAGCATTTTCACTCTCAATTTATCCTCGCTGGTAACCCCTCAATTCTACTTGGCTTCTGAGGGGCGATAGGGCTAAAGACTCCTTCTATGCCCCATCTTGTAACTGATTCATCAATGCAATGATTAAGTTTGATGTAAACTGAGCTCCTTGATCAGTAACAAGTTCCCTTGGGACTCCAAACTGAGTAAAAATCTGCTCATACAGAAACTCAACAAATTTATTGTCACGGGCATGTGTCATTGCTTTCACTTCTACCCACTTGGTTACATAATCAGTGCAAACCAAAATGTCTGATTTCCCATTGGATGGAGGATCAATAGGCCCAACAAAATCCATGCCCCACTTGTCAAAGGGATTGACTACCACTTGAGGATACAGGGGAATTTCATCAGACTTTTTTGGTTTCCCCATGCGTTGACATCTGTCACATTTTCTGGTGTAGGCTGCAGCATCTTTGTGGAGTGTAGGCCAATAGTATCCTGTAGTAAGCACTTTCATAGATGTTCTCTTGGCCGCAAAGTTCCCACCACATGGTTCATCATGACAGGCATGCAAAATGTCATAGGTCTTATCTTCCCTAACACACCTTCTCATGACTTGGTCAGATCCTATGTAAAATAAACAGTCTACAATCCATGAAAAGTTAAAACTTTTCTCAACCAACAATTTCCTTTCCTTTGGTGAGAAGTGAGCTGGGATCTTGTTGGCTACTAAATAATTTGCAATATCTGCATACCATGGAGTTTGAGCAGTAATAGAAAATAGATGTTCATCGGGAAAGCTATCATCAATTACCTCAGGGGTGGGAGGTGTAGTTGTTTGAAGTCTTGACAAGAAATTAGCCACCGCATTAGCTCAGCCTGGCTTATCAATAATGGTGATATCAAATTCCTGCAACAATAGGAGCCATCTTGCTAATCTGCCAGATATGACAGACTTATTCATGAGGTACCTATTGTTGCATGATCCTCAGATAAAAAATATTTGGTAACTAGTGACATACTTTAAACTTGTTCAAGGCATACTAACCTAGCACCTTCTCTCGATGCAAGATAGTTTTAATCTTCGTAATCTTGAATAGTTTTGCTAATGAAATATATGGCATGCTCTATGAAATTCTCTTTCTGTCCTAAAACTACCCCTATGGCATAATCAGAAGCATCTGTGTATATGAAAGGGCAGACTCCACTTCGGTCCTTGAGGAACAGGTGCTTGAGTAAGTAAGTTCTTAAGCTACAAGAAAGATTTGTCATAGGCCTCAGTCTAGTTAAATTCAGAATCCTTAGTCAATAAGGCATATAATGGACTAGCTATTTTGCTGAAATCTTTGATAAATCTTTCATAGGTGCTTGCAAAGCTAGAATAACTTCAATTTTTGCAGGATCAACTTGAATTTCTACTTGAGAGATATGATGGCCTAAAACAATTCCCTCTTACATCATCATAAAGCATTTATCACTATTCAAAGACAAATTTTTCTCCTTACATCTTTTCAACACTTTCTCCAAATTTGCCAATGCTTCTTCATAAGTAACTCCATAAATGGTGAAGTCATCCATGTAGATCTCCATAGAATCATGAGAAATGTCAGCAAAAATACTGGACTAATTTCTTTGAAATGTTGCCACAAAGACAGAGTAGGAAAAAGTGCCCCATGGACTAGTAAAATTTGTTTTGTCTTGATCCTTAGGGGCAATTCTAATTTGATTATACCCACTATATCCATCCAAAAAGGAAAAATACTTTTTACCAGACAATGATTCTAGCACTTGATCAACAAATGGTAGTGGAAAGTGATCCTTTTTAGCTGCTGCTAAGTTCCTGTATTCATACTAAACTCACTTTCCACCTTTATAAGAACAATCAACAATGGAGATACCCATTGACTCATTCAAATGGGGTAGTAGATAAAATCAACATCAAGTAATTTTGGAGCTCATTCCTAACCATTTCCTGAGTGTTGGTTTTACTCTTCTTTGAGGTCGGCCTTAAATGTTCTTCCTTTAATGTATCCCAAGAGCACAGAGTTGGAGGATATATTCCCTTTATATCCCTTCTTGCCAGTCCCCCACGTAAAAGCTTTGTGCTTGATTCCGGCAAAGTGATGGAATCTTTAGGAAGTTTCGGTTGGAGATTTACTTGAGGCAGCTTATTATTGATTTTTAGATAACGGCCTGGAGACACCTCTACTTGCTTGGTGAGATCATTTATGGAGGCTGCTGATAAAGCTGGTGTATGTATTTCATGTGGAAGCAAATTGTGATAAATTGCAGGAAATTTAGGTGGCAGGCTCTTAGGATTCAGTTGTTGCAGGAAACATTGTTGAAGATAGCTATCTGGAACATATGGGCTACTCAGATCAAAGTTGGACTGCAAAATGTGTAAAAGAAGGCCATCCTCACTCTAAAGCTAGAAAAATGGATTAGTTTGCAGCATCATTAGCTGAGCCAATGAATTGACTTATTTAGTTTCCTCTCCTAAATCTAGCCAAATTGGTTGAGATAAGTATGGCTAAGGTCAAGGTGTGGGTATAAAGCCAATTTCTTTCTTGACTGACCATCATAAATTGTCATGTCTCCTAAACGACATCCTATAAAAGCATCAGTTTTGGCTAACCATGGTCTACTTAGGATGATAGGATATCCTCCCAAAGTTGCCTTAGTGGACAATATGGTGAAATCCGTTGGGTACTCCCAAGACTCAAGGAGGACAGTGACATCTTCTACCACTCCATTAGGTGTTATTGTGGAACTATTAGCAAGCTACAGGATGGTAGGTGTAGACTAAATGGTTAGGATATTCAAATAATTCATAGTATGCTTGGTCATTACATTGATGGCTACACCAAGGTCAATCAAAACATTGTTTACTATCTAGCCATTAATATTTATTTTTACCACAAGACTCCCAGGGTCAGTATATTTTGGAATGACTACCTTTCATAACATAATATCTACTAACTGTCCTAGAACATGGATAGTTTGGGGATCCTTTTTCTTTCTTCCTAGTTTATTTAAACATGCCTCCTTAATGGATTTTCCATAAATTGGGACATGTTTAATAACTTGAAGAAGGGGAATTTGAATGTGTACATTCTTTAGCTGATCCAAAATATTAAAGGTAGGCTCTTCTATAGAATTGGATGTAGTAATTTGCAATCTCTGAGGAAAAGGCAGTTTGGCCTGATGCTGCAGGATAGGCTCCTTAGAGATAGTATTTGATACAGGTATATGTTATGCAGGATCAATAGGTTGTTTAGAGGTAGATTCTGGAATCTCTATAATTATAGGTGGCTGTGGAGTAGGGAGAGTGGTTCAAGACCGAGATGGATATCATGAATATTCGTGGCATAAGCCGGATAACGATTGGCTTATACACAAAATACATTGGTTTTCGTTGTTGTTGCTGTTGCTTATTATTAGATTTGGCAATGGTTGAGCAAGCATAGAAGTAATTTGTTTTGAGGGCCAGATTTGTTGCGTAATCGCGCAGAGGGCATGAGGAGCCTTGAGGGTTTGTACTAGCCTTGGATTCCATGACGGCCCCCACTTTTAATAATGTAGAACCTCCATTGAGATCTCCTACGCCACCATATTTGCGGGAGTCCATTGTCCTTATGGCTGCTGCCAACCTCCTTAAGGAGATTGCCATTGAGGACTCTAATAGTTAGGCCAGTGTGGTTGTGAAGTATTCCAAGGTGGTGATGGGCCATATGTAGGTTGTCATTGGTTATTGTAATTAGAATAAGGATTATCAAAAGTCAAAGGGTCTTGAGGCATACCTTGTCTTTGAGCCCATGGTCGCCTTTGTGCAACGATGAATACTTGGTCATCATCACCCTCTACTACCTTAAAATCAAGAGGGTAATTGCTTTACCAAAAGTTGCGCCCCACCATCTCTACATCCCCAGAGTTCACGCTTTGGTTCCGCGAATTTTGTGGATTTAATCCCAAAATGGGATTGCTTCCTCAGTTTCTTCCGTTTGCATAGTATCCAACCGGGTGTAGCCATGTTATTTTATGATATCCTACTTGAAATCAAACAACAAATTTGTGATCTCCATCCGGTGAAACTCCATTAGCGATCACTTTTACCATGGCTTGGATCGACTTTGCCCCTCTTAATAAATTGCCCGAGAGTAGTTGGAGACATATTTTCTTCTTTGATATCATCCCAAGGTAGTGTTGCTTATATCTCCTCCTCCCATTAGATCCAAAGCATCTATACAGGTGTCACTGATTCCCCTTAGAAAAAGTAGTTTATGATATCCTTCATTGAGAGTATGGTCTGAATTATTTTTCAGGGAAAACAAGAATCTTGAGATATAGTCTTCCAGGCTTTCACTCTCCTTTTGTTGAATTCTAAATATATCATCACCCTTACTACCACCCTTACAATATTCCTTGTATTTCTCAAGAAATTTTGTTTGCATGGCTGCCCAACTATCAATAACACCTCTTCCCAAACTCCATAAACCATCTTAAGAGTTAATTCTCTTCCTAAAAGTGGAAAACAACTCCCCATCCCCGGTGATCAACTCTAAGTGTATCCATAGGCCTGCTGTGTATGATGCCAAACTCAAACAAGAAAGCAGTTTGGTCCTTTGGTAACTAGTCCATAGAACTCTTGGGAAATAATGAAGAAGGAATATTTTAAGGTTATCATCATTATCTTACCCGAAAGCAATGATGAATTCAAAAAGGAGGTTGATTCAGGGGATTGATGCGCCACAGTCGCTTGATGGAGTATCAAAAAGCAAATGGATTTTCTTTTGAGGTTCTTTGTCACCGGGCTCAACGAAATTCCAAATGCGTTTCTCAAAGAAATGGATTGATATCTCGGCCTCCTTCCTCAAATATTAGGATGAAGCTATTCAAAATTATTACCAATGGTATAACCTTCCGTGAGTTTCTTCTTCTAATATGCTTAAATAGAATTTAACCGTAACTCTTGAAGGAATTTTGAAAAAATACTTGAATAAACATCTAAACTAAATGCTAACAATGACTATGACAGATTCTTAGCTTGACACCATCCCTCGCAACGCACCAAAATGGTCAGCGTCCATGTACATTATAAAAGTCACGACAAATCCTAACCTGGGAATTGGAAATTCCAGCAGGTGACTAACATCTTCTTATGGTCGTTCATTTACATTGTCAAACCAGGGAACGTATACTTGAAATGGAGGAGCACTGTATGTGTACTAAGAACCAGTTTCAGTCACGATTTACCAGAACTAAATACTTAGAAGGAATTCTACTTATGCTATAGGAATGTAACATAAAGCTTCTTAACTTAAGCGTATCTTAATCAAAGCATAAATCATAACGACTATTACTAAGAGAAAAACTATGAACTGGCCTTATGCTGCAGGAACAAACACAAGGATGGGTTCCCGATGCTGCAGGAACAATATAAGACTGAGTTTGCACTAAAACCTTTAAGAATGAAATCTAACTTATAATCAACAGAAGATAAACAACTAACTAACTATAGATACTCACTAAGTGGGCCCCCTTTGTAAGCATCAACCAGTTATGCAAGAATTGAACTAAAAACTTCATCAGCTTTTATTCATAAACTTGGAACCATATACATTGATTGTTTTGCTTACAAGAAAACTAACACAAAACATTGTTTCTCATTATAATCTAACTTTTACACACCATGTTGCTCACTCGTGCAGGAGGAACACTTATTTATATCAGAAAAGAAACTAACTACCTAACTCTAATAGAGAAAGACGTGGACATAAGTGCATCCTGAAACCGAGGAACAAACTTCTCATAAATGAAAGCATATATGGAAATGAACTTTACTGCAGGGTCGAGATCTGCTGCGCTTTGACTCATTCATGCTCCCTTCAACAACCTGCAATGCACATGGCAACAGAAGCAAAAGAAAGCACATGTGGAAAATAACACGATACACATTCATTATTCGCATATTAAATCTATTTCATTATCCAAAAGCCACATGCATTATATCAGTCATTCGGGAGGTCAATCAGGGCAATTAATACAGACACATAGAGATGTTAAGTTGTAGGAATATAGGAATGTATTGCTACAGGATACTACCCGATTTTAGATAAAAAAAAGTCTTTAATCAAAGAGTTAAAACAACCATTAGCAATAAGAGTAAGGATATTAAAAATACATCATAATACTCAAATTATGAGCATATCTCGAGCTCATCACTATGTACAATGGTTATCTATTGCATTGTAATTTCTAAGTATATCCTAGATTGAAAAAATATATATTTAAATGGAGGATGAGCCACATGATGAAAATTCATATTCGAGGGTATTAAATGGTAATTCAAGGCACCACTGGAATAAATGCAATCTTGCATCAATTCTCCCAAATCATTCAAAAATGTCAAACCAACATTGCAAAATATAATGTCTAGTTGATAAAAAACACATATATGTATTTTGGGAACAATAACACAATAGAACTCTAGATCTTCTATAATATAGCATGTTCACACCCAAAAGTTGTATATGGGACAATGTATCTAATTTTATCACTTGTTCAGTTCTACAACTCTTCCATTTCTAGAAAACCTTATAATTAATAGATTTTATACAGATGTTTGCCATCCTACCAACATATTTTAGTCCATCAAAACAAGCTATTATCAAGGATCAAACAATAGAAAGAAAAGAATACAAAATTATAGGAAAATACTACATATTGTTTAGAGTCATCGTGTAATAGATGGCATGATGTCTGATGGTGAGAACTGTGCAGTTGAAAAACTGAAATAATGTCATTCCTATATTCTTATATTTTCTATTTTATTTTTCCTGCTTACCAAGAAATGATAATGAGGGTTCAAAAGATCACAAAAAAATCATGAAAAGACAATTTACAGAGCTTATATGCTATTTTTTAAAGTGTTTTTTTTATAAAATCTTTTAAGAAGCTCAAAGATCTGCTATATGGTATGATAATTTTCAAGCACTCCAAACTCTATGGAATGAATCTACACCTTACATTTTCCTATTATTTAATTTTATTTTTTTGAATAATTATAGGACTATATTGTGATTCTTGTTTAAAATAGAGATATGATTATATCTATATTCGAATAGAAGGGAATGAAGTAGAACAAAAATAAAACACCAACTTTCAACAAATTTTGTCTCAATTGTAGTTCATGTATATAGTATGAAGTTCATACTATTGGATAAGGAATTATTAAACGTTATCTCATTGTGAATATTATATAAACAAAGTTGTAGAAGTAAATCTCTTTTGATATAATGCAAATGGATGCCTTTGTGCTATTTCTTTGTGAAGGAAGGTTACAAGAGTTAGATAGTAATAAATCTAGGATACTATATGTAGGAATGTTTATATGCAGTCCATGTATGTGAAAGAAATATCATCAAACATGTATGAGTCTTTTTATTTATTTGTAGCCTTATAACAGTAGTGTTCTTGCTTGAATTTTTAGTATTCCACCATGTGTACCAATAAATTGGGATGAGATAAATTGTGATGAGGGCCACACCACCCAAAACCCACAAAAATCACAATAGATACCAACACAGAAAATGCAAGACAAAAAATTAACCCACTTTCAATTATTTTCAAATAATGAAATTACAGATTCAAAACTTACATGCTACAACCTCATGGGCTTGATTCATTACAACAAAACCAACTCAGAAAATAAAATCTACTATTTGGAGCCATAATCTGCACTATCAGGGCCATTTTCTACAACCCCCACTTAACCCTTTTTTATTTTACCCAATAACCACCCTAGAATGTTCTAGAAAGATCACCCCTTTATTTCTGTACAAAAGTCTCGTCGAATGATTTCTTGCCTAGGAAGATTTTTTATGAAAATCACTTTTTAGAGGACCAACTTCGCAGGGCCATAAATTTTGATCTGGGCATCCAATTCGCTAATATTGCATATCGTCAGAAAGCTCTCTATGAGCTATACAACATGCAAATCAACCATAGGTCGGTTCGGCCACTTTTTGAGTTGTTTTGGGGCCTCCAAAGTTTTATATCTGAATTTGAAGCTACATTGGAGAAATTTCTCGGGACAAAAAATTTAATTTCTCCCAAACCGTGCAAGGTATTGAGGTGATTCTTTCGTGATCAAAGATGTTTATCAACTCTGCTCCTTGGGTAAAATTTCACATCCATACAAGTCTATTTTGGATTACTTACTAAAAATAGTAAGTGCTCATTTTTCGCTATTTTTTACGCCTAACAGTCTTATACCCTTTAAGTGCCATCATGGGACTCAAAAAAACTAAAGAAAATAAAGAAAACATTTTTTTTGGGTGATGCAAGATTTCCCTACACCACTAGATGCTCCTACATGAGACACCCAAGGTAATTTGAAAAGTGACCTCATTTCTCAGAGTTAGAGAGGGAAACTAAGATGGTTAGCCTTGGATTTAGATAACCATGACAAATCTTCAATAGGCCTTCCTCTCCATTTCACCAAGCACTTTGTATATTGCTTGTTTCTTGTGCTTCTACCTACATGACTATCCAAAATTTCTTCTATCTCTTCCTTCCTCTCATAGGTGTACTGAATTTCTAAATTGTCTATTTATCGGGATCGCTTCCTCTATCACCTTCATGATACTCCTCACAAATCAATAATGTTAAAATATAGAGAAATGTTTCTATTGCATTTGAACCTTACTCCTTATAAATATTCTCTTTGAATCCTATGCTTCTTCTAAGATCTTGCATGGTCCAAACTTCTTCATTTTTAACTTGTGGCGTACCAACTCGAAACCTTTCCTTTAGAAATGGAACCATGATCAAATCTCCTACCTAAACTCCTTATAATTTTTTACTTGAGTCTTATATTGTGAGTTCATCTCATTGATATATGTTTCTTCACCCCTTTCATGCAAATTCTTTTAGGTGCTCAAAGAAATCTTTGTAGGCCCTCAACACTACTCTTCTCCCTTATCCATTCTTCTAGTTCAAGTAGTTATTGACTCAATTCCTATACACAACGCAGAGTCTGGGATTTACTTAGTGCTCCCATTGATAGGAATTGTTGTAAGCAAATTCCACCTATGAAATGGAAATCCCATCCCTTTGGTTTATCTCAGACTAAGCATCTTAGCTGCCCAAAAAAATCCCATTCACCATGTTTCCCATCGTACCATGGATGGTGTGTAGAACTAAACTTCAAATATGTCTCTAACTTCTTCCCATAATGTCTCCAAAAAATAAATTCAAAAAAATTTGTATCTCTGGTTCTAAACTATACTCTTTGGTAGACCATGTAGTCTCACCACATCTTTGAAAACAACTCTACAATATGAAGATCATTGGTTTTATGACATGGAATGAAAAGTTTCATTTTTGAAAATATATCCACCACTACAAATATGGAATCATGCCCTCTCTGTGTCCTTGGAAATCCAAGAATAAAATCCATGCCATATCCTCCCATGGCCTCTCAAGTACAAGTAATGTATTTTATATAGTCTTAGTATTCTGACTTGTTCCATTTGTCACCTGACATACTCTACAACTTTGTACAAACTTCTTCACATCTTGTTGTAACTTTGGCCAATAATAACTCTCACTAACAAGAGCAATGGTCTTATCTCGACCAAAATGTCCAACCAATCCTCCACTATGCTTCTCCTTGATTAGATTCTCTCTCATAGAACTCCTTGGAATGCACAATTGGCTTCCTCTAAACAACATACCATCTTAGATTAAGAAATCCAACCATCTCATCCTATCCAATGCAACAGGTTCCAAACAAGCCTTCCAAGCTTCTGCAAAGTTTGGATCTTCTGGGTACAAACTCTTGAGTTCATCGAACCCAACAACCTCTATTTTCATCTCTATAAACAAATTTTTCCTTCTACTTAAGGCATCTACAACTCCATTTGACCTTCCACTCCTGTTCTTCAAAAAAAAAGTATAACTTTACAAAAACTCAACCCATTTTAAGTGCCTTTTATTCAACTTTCCTTGACTATTGAGATATTGCAAAGCCTGATGATTAGTATATAAAACAAATTCTTTTGGAAACAAATAGTGTCTCCATTTCTTCAAAGCTTGAACTATAGCATAAAAATCTTGATCATAGATAGAATATTTCTTCTTAGCATCATTTAAATTATCACTAAAATAGGCAACATGCTTACCTTCTTGACTCAAAATAGCTCCTATGGTGGTGCCACTAGCATCACAATCTACCTGAAAGACCTTATTGAAATCTGGAAGTGCCAAAACAGGTTGCTCTATAACTTTCTTCTTTAAAATATCAAAACTTTTAGATGCTCCTATAGTCCACTTAAACTCTTTTATATCCCCTCTCATCAATTTAGTTAGAGGCGCACAAATACTATTGAAATTCTTAATAAACTTTCTGTAAAAACTTGCTAGACCAGGAAATGATCTTACCTCTGTAACGCTCCTTGGAGTAGGCCATTCAATGATAGCCCTCACCTTCTCTGGATCCATTTTGAGACCCTCTGCTGAGACAACAAATCCCAGATACACCAACTCTCTTCACAAAACTACATTTCTTCAAATTAATTAACAACTTCTCCTCCCTCAACTTCTCAAAAACTCTTCAGATATGCATCAATTGCTCCTCCAATGTCTTACTGAAAATTAGAATATCATCCAAATAAACAATAACAATTTTTCCTAAAAATTCTTTCAATACCTCATTCATAAGCCTCATAAATGTGCTTGAAGCATTGGTTAGCCCAAAAGGCATGAATAACCACTCATATAAGCCCTCCTTGGTTTTGAAAGTTGTCTTCCATTCATCTCCTTCTCTTATTTGGATCTGGTGATATCCACTATTCAAATCTATTTTTGTGAAGTACTGAACTCCACTCAAACAATCCATAATCTCATCCATTCTTGGCAACAAAAAATTGTACTTGATGGTGATCTTGTTGATGGCTCTAGAATTTGTACACATCCACCATTCCCCATCCTTCTTTGGTGCTAGTCCTACAGGTACTACACATAGACTCAAACTCTCTCAAATCAATCCTTTCCACAACAACTCTTGCACTTGTATGTTCAACTCTTCGCCTCTTTGCTGGAGTCATATGATGAGCTGCCTTATTCGGAAAACTGGCTCCAGGAATGAGGTCCATCTGATGACTAATCTTTCTTACTGGAGGCAAACCTTTAGGTACATTATCAGAAATAATAGCTTGAAACTCATTCAACAAATCTGAAACCTTTACAAGTACCTCAATAGTATCTTCTTTATCAACTCTAGGGTTCAATGCAAAACACATATGCTCATGCTTCATACCTTATAGGAACTTTCTTCCATCAACCAAACAAATTCTTGCATTAATGCATACCTTTTCCTTTGCCTCTTTCAATGGCTTCAACTTATGATGAACTCCATCATTTGTCAAAGAATAGGTGTTGGCATATCCATCATGTATTGCTCACTAATCAAACTGCCATGGTCTACCTAACAACATATGACAAACATCCATAGGCATAATATCACACAATACCTCATCATGGTAATTTCCAATCTTGAACTTTACCAGACATTGTTAATTTACGAAGGCTTTATGGTCCTTTTACAACCAAGCAATCCAATATGGGTTTGGATTCCTTCTTCTCTCCAACCACAACTTACTAACCATTTCTTCTGAAACAAGGTTATCAATACTACCTCCATCAATAATAACATTTCAAACTTTACCTTCACACTTACATCTGGTGCAAAAAAAATTCTTCCTTTGAATTGGCTCATTCTCCTCATTCATCAAGGCTCTTCTAGTAACAAGAACCTCCCCTCTTTCAGCATCCTCAGAATGTGAAGAATCAACATCTTCATCAACATGTGCAACTCGTGTATTACCCTCAGGTCTTTTATTTGTCCTTCCTTGATGTTGAGGACAATCATAGGCTCTATGTCCTTCTCCACACTGGAAATAGGTTCCACTGCCTCCCTCTTCCCAGTCCAGATTCTCTCCCTCTCTTTGGTTCCATTATTCCTGCATCATGGGCGACAGTAGGTGTTATCTCCTCTTCTCCGGGTTCAAAATGCACTGGAGCCTTCACTTTCTTTTGATCTTCTACTTTGACTCCTATATGACTGGCCCACTCCAGCCATTTCCCTCCACCTCCACTCTATTGTTTGTTCCTTTAAACTCTTGTTCACCCATTCTTCTTCAATCGCTTAGGAGAAAAATTGATACATCTTCTGCTTCCAGGGTTATTCTTACTAGTGACAATTCTTCCTATATGCTTGGTTTCAAACTCATTAATATAACGGTAGAACTTTCTCCTTATTTCTTCCTTTTTAAATGTCCTCATTCAATCGTGGACCTTGTGAAATTGCTTTGTGTATTTTTTCACTATTCTTGTTCCTTGCCTCAAGCTCTACATCTTCTTGAGCAACTCTAATTTGTAATCAACTGGAATAAATTGTTTCTTCAATTTTGACACCATTATGTCCCATTTGGAAATTTTATCTTTCCCTTGTCTTCCTCTTTCTAACTGGACCTCTTTCTGCCATATACTCGTGTGACCTTTCAATTTTATCTTTGAAAACCTCACTCTATGATGATCTTGAATCTCCTCAAACTCAAAAAATTCCTTCATGTCATTGATCCAATCAATCAATTATGTAGGATTCAGATTTCCACTAAAAGTTGAAACCTCCATTTTAGGTCTCTTTCCAATGCTTGAGATCGCTTGCAACAATCTTCTTTCTCTAGGATCCATTGGATCCCACTCTTCCTCTTCCATTTCCTCTTCCATTTTATCTTCACTCTCATCTCTGTCTCGTTGCACATCTCTTCTTCGAACCTCTTGTTGCAAGGTTTCTAATTGCCTTCTAAGGGCTCTGATTTCATCTCTAGGTGGACCTCTTCCTCCACCACCTCAACCTCTACCTCTTCCATTCGGGGCAAGTCTTGGAGGAATCTTGTACTCAACCCACACTCACAGGTCTTGCTACAACTACCTCACGTTCAACACTCTGTTACAGGCTCAAGAAATCCTTCTCTGATACCACTTGACGAGGGCCACATCGCCCAAAACCCACATAAATCACAACAGATACCAACACAAAAAATGCAAGACATAAAATAACCCACTTTCAATTATTTTCAGATAATGAAATTATAGATTCAAAACTTACATGCTACAGCCTCATGGGCTTGATTTGTTACGACAAAATCAACTCAAAAAAGAAAATCTACTATTTGGAGCCACAATCTCAACTATCAGGGCCACTTTCTACAACCCCCACTTAACCCTTTTTTATTTTCCCTAATAACCACCCTAGAATGTTCTAGAAAGATAAAATTTCCCCTTTTGTTTTGGTGCCAAAAGTCTTGCCGACTGATTTCTAGCCTAGGAAGAATTTTTTATGAAATTCACTTTTTAGAGGACCAACTTTGCGGGGCCATAACTTTTGATCCAGACATCCAATTCTCTAATATTGCATATCGTCGGAAAGCTCTTGACGAGCTCTACAACACATCATTCCACCATAGGTCAGTTCAGCCACTTTTTGAGCTACTTTAGGGCATCCAAAGTTTTATATCTTAATTTGAAGCTGCATTGGAGAAATTTTCTGGGACAGAAACTTTAATTTCTCCCAAACCGTGCAAGGTATTGAGGTGATTCTTTCGCGACTGAAGATGTTTTTCAGCTCTGGTCCTTGGGGTAAAATTTCACACCCATACGAACTCATTTTGGATGACTTACTAAAAATAGTAAGTGCTCATTTTTTGTTATTTCTGATGCCTGGCAGTCTTATACCCCTTAAGTGCCATCATGGGACTCAAAACAACTAAAGAAAATAAAGAAACAATTTTTTTGGGTGATGCAAGATTTCCCTACACCACTGGATGCTCTTGCATCAAATTTCCTTATCCACACAAAAAAAGGCATGATCATTGTTGTTGTTATTAAGGATTTATGCACTAGGTTCAAAGGATGAAGAGAGATTATGTGTATTTAGGGTGTTGATTTTATTTAAATTCATCAAAATAATATTGTTCTTAGAAGTTAAGATGAAATCATAACCATAGTTAGTCTCATAATGTAGATGTGTATAACACTAGTACAAGGTATATATGCAAAATGTGGAACCATAGACAAGGCATGTGAACTATTCTTCAAATTGCCACGTACTCCTAGCTTCAACTTTTTTCTTTTTAATTTTTTTTTTTTAAACCCCTTATAATTATAATTACATTTAAGTAAGTATGAAATTATTCTTCTTTAATCATATATATAATATGAACAATAATTTTTTTGTTTTATTTAATTAAAATAAACAATACATTTTTTTCTCATGTAAGAAATTGAATGCATTAAATCATAAGGTACAAATACTATGATAAATTGCTTGAGTAAATTTAAAATATCCTTAGACATGTTTCTCCATTCTTAGGATCATTTAATTGAGGTTAAAAATTAGCTACCCATTGGCCCTCAAAATTTAAATGTGAATCTAACAAGACCCCTTCACTTCACACCAAGTAATAATAATGCAATACTAACCATGTTCTTCTAACCCTTCTATATTTACGTCAATATTTTCCCCCAACCCAAATTAACCAAGTAAAAAAGGGAAAACCAAAGTTGACATGGACCATAACACAAAGAAAATAATGAGTATTGTTCTTAATTTCATAGGCAAAACATTCCTCCTATTTATCATGCCAAATATAGTGAATAATCTTAATGATTGAACTGAAGAGAAATACAAACTAAATATGAGACAATAACATATGTATAGGGAGTGTTAGAACATAAACATTTGTCACCAAGATCATGTCACTATCACTTGTAAACATACCTTGAGGCTACTTCACAATCTTGCCTATACAACAATCATATTAATGAACATGTGGCACTAGAGATAGGAAATAAATCTATTAAAACATATTAGGATTTTATGGATATTGAAATCCATGAGACATTAGGCATGCAAGAATCTTATAGAAAATTTATCGTTCATGAATGCAAATGAAGACATAGTCCAAGTTATAGATTTGATCTACTATACTATATAAAATAGAGGAATCATAACATTTCTATCATTATTGCAAACTGCATACATGTGTTTATCACACCCTTACGACTTGATCATTTTGTTGGGAATTTGTTGATAAATTACATGTCATGGTCCTTAGTTCTAATCACCAAATCAAATTTTGCACTAGTGTTAGCTTGTTAATAATATCAAGTATCTCTCAACGTCTCAATGGTAAATTATTTCAGCAACCAACATTATTATACAAAAGCAATCACATTAGGAATTTAAATAACTCACTCTTAGAGTTAAAGAATTGAAAGTACCATTAAGTGTAACCACAACTTGATCAAATACCATTCCTGTATAATATCTTTTAACAACATTAATTTTTCATAACTATGAAGTGAGATACACATAATTATATGCACCAGTATCATAAAAAAGTATGAAATCTATGCTTACTGGGAACATTATTACCATGCAAGTATAATAATCTATAAGTAGCAAACAAATTTAGGATAAATTGTATTAAATATTTGTCGCAAGGTACATTGTTACCTCATACTAGAAGATCCTTAGATGCATCATAGGGAGTGGTCTAGGACCTTACATTTTTGAGCTAATACTTGAAGGTAGTGATTGTGATTTTTCTTAAATAGAAGTTCCAAAACTCTCATTCCTCTAGGGTCTTTCTCAAATTCTTGAAGATCTTTGGATGAAAGTTCTTGACCATTCTCGTTATAGGGGACCCTTAAAGGCTCATCATAAAAGAAGGGTGGATATGAAGATGTCCCTTTGCCCGCTGGATCTCTCGCTGAAACGTTTGACCCTCTTTGATGGATTCCGCGTTTCTTCTTGTCAAAAGTGGCGGAAGCGTTGTTGGCTGATGTAAACAAGCATATTCATTAGCTGATGCTGGTTTGATATGGAGATTAATTCTATGCGGAAGGTGTTGCTACAGGCCGTCCATATGAAAAGGATATTATGAAAAATGCAAAAACGAAGAGATTTGATGTAGAGGGGCTTGTATAGTTGAGTGCCATTAAATCTGCTATGAGCATGGGCTGGCCCTCTTTTGTTGTAGCATCTAATATGGGCTGCATTAGAAATTCTAAAAATGATGTCTCCGTAATTTGGTTTCCTGGCGCTTTGAGAAAATCTGATAACAAAGAAAACAAAGAAGCGTGTTGTGGTGTTCAGGCTTTGAGTCAGCCTGACTTCTTTTGTATTAATGCTATGTTTGTGCACCCTCTTATATGCTGTTTAGGATTTCTAGCTGTGTTGGTATTCCTATAACTGGGTTTCTAAATCCATTCTATGTAGAGTGAGATGTATTGACCAGTATGTGAACTAGGTAAATCAATATTATTTGATGTGGTCTAGGAGAAATGTATTTGCTCCACATTTCTCCATATCCTTGTTTTAGGACTTGCAGTTCTGAAGAAGTGTTGATGGTGTTCTTCTCTTATCTGTGTTAAGAGTATTTGAGGTTTGGTGATGTGGAAGACATGTTTTAGTGTTATAGAGTATGACTGTATCTAACAATATTGTTTGATTGCACAAAATGATTATATTCTTTAGGTGAAATATATTGTATAGGTTTTGGATGCATTTAAAAGTGTTCTAGGATTATTCTAGATCATTTTCAAGTGAATTATGTTGTTTGAAACTTTTGGCTTTTGGATTGATTTGAGGAAGCATGTACTTAATGTTTTATTGTGTTTAACATTGGTGTTGGTCGACCTTGTGTTAACACTACATGCAAGTCTTGTAAAGCATATTTAAGTGTGTTTGGATCTATTTGGATCCTAGTTAAGGATTTATGTAGGTTTTCTTCATTCCTATCCACCATGGGAATGTTTAGGTGCCAACCTATTTTGAATTTGTATGTATAACAACTAGTTGTTGACATTGAAGAAGGTTTTTGAGATTGAGGTCGATATAAATAAGTGTGGTGTTGTTGTGTGTTGAATCAATGGAAGAAGTTAGAAGCAAGATAGATGTGATATTGATGCGAGTGATGTGTGTGATGAAAATTTGAGAAGAGTAGTGTGAATTTCAATGTTAGGGTTCCTAAAGGCAGTGAGCTAAAGGCATCCAAAATTATTCATGCAAGACTGTGAAAGTGTGTGAGAAATTGTGGTGGACTCCTTTTAAGTTGCATTGAGGAAGTGTTCTGTATACATTCTTCTTCGTATCTCTTGCATTCTTTCTATGGTGAGGAGCCCAGCTGGCAAGCCTTTTGATAATGTGTCCTATTCCTCGCGTATATATTCCTGTACTAATCAATTCCATAATATCACTTATACTTCAGAGCTGATAATCCTCACCGGCTTCTTCCTCTACTGGCTTCCACAACATGCCCTCTGTGCATGGTGCTGTGATTTCAGTCATATGTACTCCAAGTGCCTAATCATACTAACAAAATAAGGGGTTTGTAATGAATTTGTGATCGACTTAATGCTGATAGATTCAAATGAATTTACTTGCAATTGATCCACTTCCTTAGCTGTCTTTTCATTCTCAACATTTTATAATAGAGATCTCAGGAATTGGCATATGCAATAAAGACCTTAGATAAAATAATATTTTCTTTCAATAATTTTGATGCTTGTTGCTCAAGACTAAAATAGACCAAAGTTAAGTTAGAAATCCCAATGATGATAATTATATTGATTGATAAAATAATATATTCTTACTTGAACTAGACTTGTGAGTCCAAGAAAGATGATAGAGATTGATATCAATAAATTCCGGTTGAACTGGACTTGTGAGTCCAAGAAAACTTGATAAAGAGTGGAGGTTTCCAACTCAAACATAGCCTTGCGACTCTCAAGATGGTATATCCACAAAAAATATGATATGATAAAGATAAAAAAGAGGATCCAATTTGAACTTCAACGAACTTTGATAATGATATGACAAGATACCAAAAAGTTGTTCGCTCCTCAAATAGTGTCAAGGATAATAAGACAATACCTTGATGAAAGATTTTTTTAAGCTTTACTTATTGAGAATCTTGTTGCTTTGACTTATTTTAATTTTGATAAGTTTGAAAAAATTTAAGACACTGTTTACAATCAAAAGCAGTTTGGAATAGACCAAAAGTGTGAAGTAATAGCCCAAAAGCATGGAAAGAAAGACCACAAGCATTATAAAATCACCCACAAGTGCTATTGAATGAGCCAAATGCACTATAGGATACACTAGATGCACACAAAAATAGCTAGAAGCACAGTTTCAATAGTTTGGCAATGTGATTGGTTTTGTTTTTTATATTTTTGATCAATTGTCTTTGAAAAGAGATGTAATTAAGAGCTAAAATGATTGAAAATGTACAATGAATGCAAGATCCAATTTTGAAAGTTATGCAAAAATATTTTTCTTTTTTCTTGATTTGTTTGATTTTCATGCTTTTGTTTGAATGTTTTCTTGACTATTTTAAACTTTTGCAACTTTATACTAAAAATATGTAAACACTTAAAGAAATGATAATCAAAATCCTAGGCTCCATTTTGGATGGATATCCCCACTTTGGTTTTAAGTGGAAGATGGGTGATCTAAAAAATCAAGTACATAAGACACACCAATAAGCCTACTCAAGTAGGTATGGCCAATAAGTTTTGACTAGGATTCACGAGCTCCACTAAGGGTATCCTCTAATTATACCACAAGGGTATGTGACGCCTTAATCTATAGATGAAATGGAATACTCCCAAACAACTGGGAGGAATAGATCATAGCGCACTCTCCATCTTCACTTCTCTAAGGTATAAAGTTCTTAGAGGCTATCATGCCCACATTTTAATGTGGATCTAACATAAATGTCACAAATGTTTTTAAATAACATAGGTTCACGACCTAACACACATACATCAAAAAACCTTTGCACAATAAAACTCCTAAGTGTAACATTATTTGATAATAATATTATATTGGAGGAACAACTCATAATTTAATTAGCTATAGGTTCTGGCTGACCAACTCCTTTAGTCGAGTTTTAAAGATGTTTGTCTTTAAATTCTTACAATGTTTTTAGGAGATGGTGCTAACAATAATATTACTACTAATAAAATTATCATGTAACTTGCACCCTTGTCTTCACATTTTCCTAAGATGCCACAACATCCTAAAATGGTCAAATTAATTTAATTATATAGAGTAGTCAAATATTGTTATTTGATATTCACGTGGTTTAAGCTTAAGAATCTTGATAACAATAATAATTACATATAATCTTTTTATTATTCATCACAATGCCTTGATGCAATTATTAAGTTGGTTTTCTTTACTCTTCCAATGTTGAGAGGCTTCACCTCGTGAATTAATTAGGTAAGGTAATTGAAATAACAATACTCATCCTTTTACTTATATTCATATTGTTAAAATAATTGACTATGTTATTCAATATTTGAATTAAATATCAAAGAATTCTCATATTCCTTTAAAACATAATATTCACGCAAAATAGTTATTATAGATAATTTTTATTAATTACATAGTTTTAATAGCCAATAAAAAACTATTTAATCCAAATATTAACACCTATGATTGGGTCAGAGCATGGTTGTGAATACTAAATTAATCCAAATTTATAAAATATATCATATACAAAAACTTATATGCTTCAATTAATCATTTTTATTTAGATTGCATTGGATTAGATAGTCATTTTTTTTAGAATGATACTTTACATTCGAGAATAATTTTCTTGTTCAAAATTTAAATCCTATTTTCATAACTTTAATATTTATGTTTGATTAGAGTTAAAAAATGGGTTTTGAAGGGGCCCAGAACCCTTTACAAAAAAGATCAGCTGAAGCTAAATATAACAACCCAAATGTGGCACACCATCAACATGAGAGTAGCCAAAAAGGATGGACACAAGAAACAACACTACATATTCTTCAGGATATCATTAGCCTCCATGTTGCTCGCCACAGCCTTCTGACCATCATCCATGAATTTAGAAAAATATTTAACAGGAGCCCTAACCTGAACCTTGGTCTTGTTTCACATTCTAGCCCCAGTCCCACCCACATTCACCTCACTAATCAAAACATTATTCTTATCACCACCCTTATCAACAGAAACCTCTTCCTCCATAAGTCTTCCACTAGTAGCAGTCTCCTCACCAGGAGCAATCTCCTTACGTTTCTTGGCAGTATCAAAAGGAGAGGAAATTCCAATAGACTCAAACTTAACCAAAAAATTAGTCCCCTCCCCACCCTTCTCTAGATTAGCACAAGTTCTCTTCATTTGGTCCTCCAGGGTGAGAATTCTTTCCTCAAGAGTCTACTTCATCTTCAATGTTTCATCCACCAAAATTTTCAAATAATCAAATAGTTCATCAATCTGGTTTTGAACCGAAGACTCACCAACTTTACTCATCGCACCTCAAACTTTAAAATTGGTCATGTTAAGGTCATGGAACACCCATTTAAACAATTTGAAAAAAAATAATGGAACCCTCTCTAGCAGTTCCCAAAACATCAGAAATGTCTTCCTGATCAAAGTTAAAAATGCCCTTACCCATAGCATCATCCTCCTGAGAGGAGCTTACCTTGTCCTGACTAGCAGAGATGTCCTTACCCTTACCAACAACAACCAGAATTTTGATTTTTTGAATGGAGTCTGCAATCTCCTCAACAACAACCTTCCTTCTCTTCTGTGAGTCCAAATCCACAACCAGGGAATCCACAGCGCCCTACCCACCAGCTATCTTGAGGGGAGAATTAGCTTGCATCTCAAGCAACTGGCTTGCAGACCTAACTAACAACTTCTTGTTACTACTCACCTCCATCTCCTTCTTATGCTTTTTCCCCATAACAAGGGGCAGCAAAGACACCTCACCATCCATTTCAATCTTCTCCTTCAGGCATCTACTTGACATTTCAGCAACCATATCCTCACTACAGGTCTCATAACCCTTATTAGGGCTCTGCACCCCTTTCTTAGACTTACCCACTTCAGGGGGTTGTGAGACCATCTCCATGGAAGCAAGAGAATCCAAGACAAATTCCATGTCCTCCTCAAACCCCGACTCCTCTTCCAAGATGATTTTCCTTTTTCTTCTTTTCTTGCTAATCGACTCCTCTTCAGAAACCGTTTCATACTCCACAAGTAGCTTATGTTGGTTACCCTTAGGATTTGCAATCGGCTTAGACACCTCAAAAGCTTTAGCATAGTTAGATATTAAAATAATGAGCCCCACATGCAATACCATATTTTTGGGGTTCCTTTTGTGGTCCTTCAGACCAGAATCTAGTGACACCAAGAGATAATAAGGAAAATAAATTCTCTTTTTATGGTATAAATGATTAAGCATAACAAAATGGTAAGCATTTACTACAAATAAACTCCCTTTGAAGGTAATATACCTCATGAGTTCCTCGACCACATCCCCCCATAGCTCCTTGAGTGGGCTTTGCTAGTAACCACCACTCTTTGTCATATTCAAGTCTTGAGCTTCATTCCCTTTAAAAATGATTTGTCTGGTTGCCTGCAATTCCTTCTTGTCTCTGAAAATTTCCTTGCCATCTGTAGACAACCCAGTGATATTGGCTATAAAATCCTCATTCACATCAAATTTTGTTCCGCCCAACTTTAAAACCCTATTTTTCCATGCTTTAGCAAACAAATTCATCATTTGTGGGTTGTTTCCATGCATCCTTTCTAGATATGGAGTCAACCCACCTTTCTCTAAAACTCGCCACACCTCTAGCTTCTTCTTAACAACATCACAATAGAAAAGCTCCACGTGATTCCTATCACCTCCCATGGCATTAGAATTTGTAGAGCCAAGAAGCTTGAGAACCTTGAAAGTGATGAAGAGAAACATCAAGAAGGAAACGCAAAGAATTCCCACAATCCGTGCGACAACAAAATAATGGAAGGGGAAAATAATGAGCTAAGAGTTATGTTCCATACAGATATCAACCAGGGTACAATCAGCTTGATCTATATCTAGCTTACCATCACTCCACATAATAACTTTCCATGTGAAGATAGTCATGCACGCCTCGAGCCTTAAAAAATCATCAACCAAGTTAATTTTGGAACTTTAATATTTATGTTAATTTTTTAATGTGAACCATTTTCAACTAAGCTCTTGATGTTAATCGAAGATAAATGATTTCTTAATTAAATTGATAACCCATTTTTCCTAGTTGGAAACATATTTAAACAAAGTGAAATGATTTGAAAAAACCATTTTTAAATAATCACTATACAATTTAATTTAAACAATAGTTTATCCAATATTTAAATCATGCATCATAATTTCTATATTTAGGTTTTATTAATTTGATAACATAATTTTAAAATAAATTCTCTCACTCTTGATAAGGGTTAAATTTCCACTTGATAAAAATAAAGTTAAGAAATAAAGTGGAATTATAAAATTCCAATAAATCTTTAGGTTACAACCTAAAGTCCCCCACCCTAAACTTAATCATCATTAGGGATTTCTCTATAAAACTTGCTTTATTTTCATTTTTTTCTCCATTTGTGTTCGAGGATTGAAGGATAATGGAAGGAAGCTTCAAGGGAAAGAGAGAGGGTTTATCATGTTTTCCATTTTCTCTAATTGTTCCTTTTCTCTTCAATGATCCTCTCTCATTGCATGTGTAGGTTTCACAAGTTATTATTTTAAACATTTCCTTACCATATATTTATCTCTTTATGTATGATTCTCGTTCAATGATTTTATGTTGTATATATAACATCATATAGATAATTTGAACAATTTTTTTTTCCTCACTCTCTCCATCCTCTGGCCACATTTGAACTTCCTGCACACATGGTGGATTCTTCCCTGGGGTACCCCATGGTCCCCCTCTGGCCACCCCTAACTCGAGCCTCGCCTTGTCTCATGCGGACTCATGTCCCTTGGGAGACACTCCTAGCGGGACAGGTCTTTTGACTGTGGATCTTCTGGTGAACCCGGTGTCGTCGGTTGAAGTGCCGGTGATTGAGATTCTTCCTGAACCCCTTGGGTGGAAAGATATTTTAACCAATAGTAAAATGGGTACTCCCCCTCTGCCTCCTCATGGGGATGAGGTTATTTTGTCTTGGATGGACTTTGTTTTTTCTCACTTAGTCGGGGATAGGATTCTCTCTTCCATGGAGAATGCATTAGTGGGTAGGTTCCTATCTTTTAGACCTATTGTGGACATGGTTAGGAAATGGGTTGTTGTTAAGTGGTGACTCAAGGGAAGTGTGGAGATCTACGCTATGTCTAGTGGGCTTTTCCTTTTCAAGTTCACGATGCCTGATGATCTCGTATCTATTTTGTCCTCAGGACCTTGGGTATATGGTAAACACAGTTTGGCTTTATGTCGCTGGAAGCTAGGATTTAACTCAAATGTGGACCTCAACAAGTCAGCCCCGGTATGAATTTTCCTTCCCAGATTACCGTTGGAATACTGAGATGAATCAATATTTAAGAGCATTGTTGATTCTTTGGGACACTTCATCACCTTTGACTCCATTACCAGATCGAAATCCAGGTTAGTGTTTGCCTGATTCTGTGTAAATATTTGTGTGAACAAATCTTTTCCTAACTCTGTTAAGCTCTGCTCCAAATTTGGGTCCTGGGTCCAACCTGTGTGCTATGGAAATGTTGTGGTATTATGTCAGAAGTGTGCCAAGCCTGGGCACCTTAGTACCAACTGCAAGTCATCTTTTAATAATGATCCTAACAAAGGAGTCTCTGCTGCTCCTTCTGGTCCTTCCTCTAGAAGTGTTGGCATGTCCAAAGATGATGTTGCTTCTTTGACAACAACCTTTGATGTCCCTAGCTCTGTGTCTCCATTGGTTGAGTTAGTGGCCAATGAAGAATCCCATCTTCCCGGTGATACTTTTCCTGGGTCTGTGACTAGGATAGTTTCAATTGAGGGTCTTGAAAATTTGTCCTTAAATGAAAATGTGGCTTGTGTTAATAATCTGGAAGTATAGAATCTTGCTTCTATCATGGTTTCTAAGGATGGGGTATTTACTGGTGGTGCACTATTAGAGGCAACTTCTGCTGGCACTAGTGAGACTGTTGGTGAAGAGGGTGAAATATGGGATGATCTAGGCTTGGGAGAGGTGTTTGCTTTTATCCTAGAGGATTCGTCTCAGGTGTCAGCTGCAGATGAGGAGAACTAGATAACCCCAAAGAAAAGAGGAAGGAAGAAGGCTGATGTGGGTGGTGACTCAAAGCCAGGAAGGCCTAGCCATAGATCCACGCATCTGCATGAAACCAAAAATGAGATTTCCTTGGGAAAACAAAATACATTGGAAGTGTCTACTAAAAAAGGTCAAAAATGAAGGTAATGTCTTGGAATATGCATGGGATGAATAGCTCCCATAAGCAACTCGCTTTAAAGAACTATTTTCTTGAACATAAGTTAGATGTCCTCCTATAAGAAACTAAAATGAAGAAAGATAATTTTGATAATGTTGCTAAGTACATCTGGCATGAGGCATCCTACTTTTACAATGATGATGAAGGGGCCTTTGGAGGTCTTGCGGTGTTTTGGAACCCTTCTAGACTAAATGGAATTGAACTTTTCTGCTGTCAGAATAGCATTGGTGCCTCTTTTAACTTCCTTGGAGGCTCTGGGTCGCTTATAAATGTTTATGCACCCAACCAAAGGAATGTTAGGGTTTCTCTTTGGTTATCTCTTGTTGATAGGATAAATAACAACAATGGGTTGCACTGGCTAGTGGCTAAAGACTTCAACTCCTCCTTATTCCCTTCTGAGAAAAGTGGTGGTTTGATTGACTATTCTGACTGTATGGCTGATTTGGAAAATTTTTTAAGGTCTATGGGCTTGATTGATATTGACTTGTTGGGCCAAGCTTTTACCTAGTCCAACGGACATATGGGAAAAGATTTGATTCAAGTGTGGTTGGATCACTTCCTGTGTTCTAGTAACTGGTCTAGCCTGCTTAGGGCCACTCTACAGGCTTTACCTAGGTCTGTTTCTGATCACAATCCTTTACTACTAACCTCATGCGATTAGTCTATTGTTGGACCTTATCCCTTCTGCTTTGAAATCATGTGGAATTTCCACCTTGATTTCAAAATGAAAATTGTTGAATGGTGGAATATCCTAGTGTGTGTGTCCCCCATGTTCTGAATCTTTTTTTAAGCTGAATCACATTAAATGTATGGTGAAGGGCTGGAATAAAAGGGTCTTTGGGGATGTTTTCCAACAGAAGAAAATCACTAGGGATAAGTTGAAAATGATTCAAAAGAGAATGGATGAGGGTGATATCAGTCTCTCCACTTGCAACCAGGAGAAAGTGATCCAAGGTGAGTGGGAACAAATTCTTAAGAAAGAGGAGATCTTCTGGAAACAGAAATCCAGGGTGCAATGGCTGAAAGGAGATAGAAATACCTCCTTTCATATTTCAGTAGTCAAACATAAGTTGAGGAACCAGATAAACAAGTTGCACAATGCTCAGGGATAGGTTTTCTGCTCACCATCCCTTATTGGATTAGTGGTTGCGGACTACTTTCATAAGGCTTATGCAGCTCCTATTGAAGCTCCTAACCTGGCCCTTAACAGTTTGTTGCTTGACTCACTTCTGAATTTAATTTCTCATATTGACAATATGGGGATTCTTAGTGTTGTCACGCCTAAGGAAGTTAAGTTGGCTACTTTTAGTATGGGGGCATTCAAGCTCCTAGCCCTGATGATTTCCCTCTAGCTTTTTTTCAGATCTTCTAGGAGATTGTTGGTGAGGACCTGGTTCTAGCTGCTCGTGACTTCTTCAAGTCAGGTAAGATTCTTAAGCAACTAAATCACACCTTTATTGCTCTTATTCCTAAGATAGTTGATCCCCAACATATGCCTGAGTTTTTCCCTATCAACCTATGCAATACTTTTTATAAAATTCTCTCCAAAATTTTGGTCAACTGCATCAAACCACTCTTGGATAAAATTATTAGCCCAACTCAAAAAGCTTTTGTGCCTAGTAGGCATATTCTTGATGCTACCATCACAACACATGAACTAATTCACTCTATGGATAGGTGCAACTATGCTAGTATGGCCCTTAAGCTTGACATCTCCAAGGATTATGATAAGGTGATCTAGAATTTTGTCCCTAAAGTCCTTTGCTAAGTTTTGTTTTAATCAATCTGTGATCAATCTTATTATGGAATGTGTAACTACTATTAAATACTTTTTTTTGGTTAATGGTTCTCCTTTCAGGTTCTTTCATGTTGGGAAAGGTATCAGACAGGGCGACCCCCTGTCTCCCTATTTTCTTATAATGGTGGTGGATGTTCTAAGAAGGAACTTCTCAAGTATGCTATCGGAGGGGTCTATAAAAGGTATAAAGGCAGCTTCTATCCTTGATCTGACTAAGATTCAACAATTTGTGGATGATACTTTCCTATTTGGGAAAGCCTCGGTGTTGGAAGCCAGGAAATGGAAAAACTATCTCAACAACTACGCTACTTGTTTTGGACAATGAATTAACTACAACAAGAGAATGATTTACTTCTTTAACAACACTCCTAACCTGCAATTTTAGGTTACTATTGTCCTGGGCTGTTAGAGTGGTTCTCTTCCTTTAGTGTATCTTGGGTTACCCCTAACTATCAAAGATATTACTCCGGAGTTTTGGAATTCTATCCTGGAGAGGATTTAACGTAAGCTTGTTGGGTGGAAAGGCTCTTTACTTAGCCATGTTGGTAAGCTTCAACTTCTTACAGCGATGCTTCAAGGTATCCCTATCTTTTTCCTATCCCTATTTAAGATGCCTAGATATATTGCTGAAAATTTTAAGAAGATCCAAAGGTCTTTCCTCTGGTCGAGTACTAAGGAGAAAAATAAGCTCGCGTTGGTTAAGTGGGATAAGGTTTTCCAATCAAAAAGTGGTGGTGGTCTTGGGATAAAAACCATTTCATATTCTAATAAAGCTCTCATGGCCAAAGTGGGTTGGGATCATCTGAGGGATAGGAAGGATTGGTGCAAGATAATGAATGTTAAATACCTTCTGAGCTGGCCACTGATTGAATGCCTATCAGAGGCCCACCCTCCAGGGTCCTTGGTTTGGAAGGGGATTTGCAACCTACATGATCTTTTGAGGAACGAGATTAAATGGAAGATAGGTAATGGTAATAAAATTAGATTCTAGGAAGACACTTGGTTACTGGACTCTCCCCTAGATTCTTCTGAGTTCAGATTCCTTAAGGGTTGGGCTCAACAAGTGTTTGGTATATATATTAGTGATTACCTGATTGGGCCCTTAAGAGCTAGGAAATGGAATGATATTATCATTTGCTTTCCTTTATCACCAAATCTATGTATTCTTTCCAAGACTCTACAGGAGTTGCTTTCTCTCACTAGATTACCCCCTTCCCATTGTGGGGATGAGTTCTTCTAGATCCATGATCACCAGGGTAATCTTACTGTGAAATCTGCTTACATACAATTGACTAATTAGGGGGTGGTCAATATTCTATGGAAGAAGGTTTGGAATAGATACATGATACCGAAAGTTAATTTATTTTGGTGGATTGTAAAATTCTTAGACAGGACAATCTAAGGATAAGGGGTTCCAAATCCCCAACAGATGTTTTTTGTGTAAAGGAAATGAAAAATTGGTTAATCATCTACTATTACACTACCCCTTTGTTGTGGAGGTGTGGGAGCTGGCATTTAAAAGATTAGAGATTCAATGGATTATGAGTAAGGATATCACATCGTTTATTTTGAGTTGGTCTAGACCCTTTTCCTATCCTTTAACTATTGAGATTTGGAACCAAATTCTTCCCATTTTATGCTAGTGCATATGGAAAGAGAGGAACAATAGGATATTCAAGGACACTGAGATGAACCCAAAAGAGGTGTTTGGTATTGGTGCTAAACTCATTGAGGAAAATATCTCTCTTTTCAAAGGGAAAACCCCAGATATAGGCCTAACTGAGATGGAAATAAACATAGCTAAAGCTTGGAATCAAGAATTGGATGCCAATTCTTATGACAACTCCAAAATTCTTGCTCGGAGAGCCACTATTTGGAAACCTCCTAACAGGGGCTGGTTTAAACTAAATTTTGATGGGGAAGCTAAGGGAAACCCAAGAAAAGCAAGTATAGGAGGTGTGATTCATGACCATAAAGGAAAGTTAGTGGCCGGTTATGCTAGGGGGATTGGTCTTCACTCTTCTATGATAGCGAAATCTCGTGCGCTATTAAAGGGCTTACACAGTTGTTTCCCTGGGGATTGAAAACTTGCACATTGAAGGGGACTCCAAGTCCATTATTGATGCTATTAATTGTGACAGGCTGTTGGTATGGAACACTAAGTATATTCTTCTTGATATTAGTTTCCTTGTGTCTAAACTAAAATTAAATGTGGCAAGTCATATCTACAGAGAGGAGAACCAAGTTGTTGATGCCCTAGCCAACTTTAGCACACACTGGAAATTGTCCAAATGTTGGCATGACTTAAGTATACTTCCACCTAATATTCAGAGTGTTATAGTGAAGGAATAAAGCCCTTACTTCACCAATGATGACAACACCGCATATGCTTAGCTAGATTTCTGGGGGACCCACTTACTTATTCATTGGGCTTAGTGGTCTTATTGTGGTGATGAGATGGTTGATGAGCTATATTGAGGGGATGGACATCAAGTGGATTTTTTCAAATTATAAGATGAAGCGCATGTTTAACAAATAAATCATGAGTTTTTGCGGAAAGTACCGATTGATTAAGCTGGATTGTACTAGTCATAACCTCCTTATGGGGATCTACTTAAACTCTCAGATTTTCAAATTCATGTTTTTTGATTTTGATGTGACTTGTAATTATGAGACTAAGCTTCTCTTTGGCTTATATTTTTTCACTATTCTGGTTTCATGCCTTATAGCTTCTTTATGTGGGTTAACTAATGTTGGCCAACCCTTAAATGCTATGGATTTGGAGATTTCTAATTATGGCCCTGCAGCTATTCTACCTAGAATTTTGTGCTTCTCTGACATGGAAGGAAATACTTCCCTGCCTATCATGTCCTTTTTACTTCGCCGATTGTGTGATGTAATTCCAATTAATGGTTCCGCTAAGATTGTTTCTGGGAATTATTCTACTCATGCATGTGATCTGTCTGTTGGATTGATTACCAAAAATTTATGTTCTCGACTTAAATGCCTTATTATGTGGGGATTTTTTTGCCTTACTATTGTCTCTAACCTTCTTTGTTTTTAGAGTTCTTGGTTTTACAATGTGCAGAGCGACATCATGGGGGGAGATAGGGTGTGGACGGAGCCGGATAATTGCAATGAATTCCACAAGGATCCTCTAGTCTAGCACATTTGCGTTGAAGGCGACATTGCTCCTCTGATGGAGAGACTTTTGGGTCATGACCCTAATCTGTTGACCTAGTTTGTCAATTTTTTGAAGAATCATCATGTTACCATTGGTCGCATCTCCTTCATGGTGGATGAGGAAGTTATTGTGCAGGCAACGAGCCTCCACAGCACTAGAATGAAGTATCCTAAACATTCTAATACCCAGGACAATGAGAATATGAGTAATTTTTTTGTGGGGGAGGAGGTGCCAGTGCACAACCAATCTGGGTTTGAATGGGAGGCTCTTCCACAGCTGTGGAACCAAGTGTGTCTTGCTCTAATAAAGTATGTTACGCTGGAAGGAAGGTACAAGACTTTTTACTACTACCATTTTCCCTTGTTAAATCATCTTAGGCATAAGGTTCTTCTGAGCTTTCCCTTTTTCTTGCTTATGGACCTTGAAAATTTGGTTGAAAAATGTATTGATTCGGCTACTGCTAATCCCAATGAACCTACTCCTCTGCCTCTCCATCAAGGTCTTATCCTAAGACTCTACCATTTTCATCTGGATTTATGCCCTTTGAAACCTATCTCGGTCATTTATATTAAGGAAATTGAGCCCCCCATTGTGCCTAATTTGTCCCCGGCCGAATCTAAAGGCCCTGTTAGAAAGAGTCACCTGACCCCTGCTGATCCTCAGAAACTCAAACCTGCTAGTAAAAAACTCAAGGGTATGGTTGGTGCTACCTAAACTAGTGCAGCAATTAGTTTGTGTGACCTAAAGTCTACCCTTGCTAAGACTCCTACTAAGCCTGGAATGAAGAAGAAAGGTAAGGAGGAGAAGGTGCCTCTGAGTAAAGGGAAGAATGTTGTGAGAAAGGAATCCTTGGGTGATATAGTGGTTGCAGAGACTATGGTTATTGGTTGTGATGCCATCGTTGGGCGCTCTAGTAGGCTAGAAAAGAACAAGAAAAAAGTGTAGATTAGAGACTTGGACACTGAAGAGTAGTTGTCTAATAGTAAAGACAACAGAGTGGAAGAGGTTTCGAAGGACAAGGAAGATGAAAAATTTAGAGGTCCCTCTTCTATTCCTGACAAGGGAAAATCTCAGGAGGAGGTTTCGGCCTCCCACTCGTCGGAGCCGCTGAAGATTGAGTAAAATGATCCTAACTACACTACGGGTGGTGGGGTGGAGCTTGGTGTGTTGAAAGAAAGATTGGACATCTTGGACAAAAAATTCTATGGGTTGACCCGCTTCACGATCAAGATGATTCAACATGTACTAGCACATGTCGGCCGCAATGAGCGGCGGTTGGGATGAAGAAGATTGAGGACCGCGATGGGTCAAGGATGACGATATAGTTCAGTTGTTTATTCTGGGGCAGGAGGAGAAGGACAAATAGTATCTTGCTAGTTTTGATGTTGAGATGCTGTAATGTGGATATTTGAAACCAAGATCAGATTCGCAAACCGAAAATACCTTCCACATAAGAGAAAATCAGAAAAAACAGAGAAGTTGCAAAAGAATGTGCAGCATAATATTATTCAAGAATTCAATAATTACATGATAATGATTTGCTTGATAAAAGCAAGATATGCATAACCCTAATCTTATCTTGAGCAACAAGATAGCTCAAAACATAAAGATGAGAATTAATAAACCTAGGAATTAAATAATTACCAATTACCTAAGTAAAGTTATGCAAGTGTAATTAAATATTAATTACACCAACATTAGTCTCTGTCTGGTTTTGATTAGGTGTTTATTTGGTGTAGTTTTTTGCTTTATGCTTTTTTGATCTAGACTTTTTGGCCCTTGTGGCTCTCTGTGTAAGGTACAACACCCTGTAAATGTTGCTTACATTATCAAAAACATCATATAGATCAATGTCTACCTTTCCTATACATGTTTGTTTAAAATGCTTGTTGTAAACATTTTCCTTATTATTTTCTTTCTTTAATAGTCTACACACACACAAAATAAATAAATTCATACATATATAAATGTTAAAAATTCTTATTAAATTTGCAGATTTGAATGTTGTTTAAAATGGGGTTAATGGTAGAGGACAACATTTATTTTATACTGTGGAAGCCAAGGAAGCTTTATTCCTTACCACTTATGTTCATACGCCACAGAGTTTAATAAAATCAAATAAATTTTAAAAAAATAAAACCTGAACAATAGGTATGTGGGGGTGCATGCCTCCCATATGGGAGTCGCAACTCCCATATGGGGCCACCTCCCACAAGAAAGGGGAGGTTGCAACAGGGATGCCGACTCCCTTTCTTTTTTAAAATTATAATTTGCATTATTTATTTTGTTAAATCCTTTTTTTACCAATTCTAATTTATATAAATTATTATTTATATAATATATATTATATAATATATAATATATAATAGACGGATCAAAAAATATATATATATAATATGTTAATATAAACATATCTAAAATATATTATGATATATTCAATGAAAAAAATAGATATGAATATATTTTAAACAAAATATTTATATGTTAAATATAAGTGAAAGATTTATAAAATATATATATATGTATATGTATATATATGTATGTATTTTTTTGCACGTTTTATAAAATCAATTATTTAGAAAGGATATTTAAAGGTGTTAATGGAGAACATTATCTTATATTGAGCATACCATTACTTTAGTGTGATACAAAGAGTTGAACTAGATTCATTTTTTATGTTCAACTATACTTTTATTAATTAAATGAAATAACCTTTATTTACGAAGTCGATTTATTTAATGCTTATTTTACATTCTCATAGATGCACTTCTTCATATTCAATTTGTACATAAGAATATTTGAATATAATAAAGATACTGTTGGAACATATTTGTTGTTGTGCTAAAAGATCGACATGTTAATGCCCAATACAAACGTTAGAGATAAATAGAGCCATGAGAAGCGGTTAGTCCATGTCATGAATTCGAAGGGAGACACTGGCGATTAGTCCAACAATCCCCCCTCAATGTCACCTGAGGGGATTCGAACCCACGACCACAACTCTAACACTATTTGTTGGAACACATTTTTTGTTGCGCCAAAAGATTGACCTATTAACGCCTGCTAAAAATGTCAGAGATAAACGGATCCACGGGAGGTAGTTAGTCCATGTCACGAATCTAAAGGGAGATGTTGGCGATTTGTCCAATAGATACTTTATATACTTCCTTTCTTAAATGAATTCTCATGCAATTTATTTTCACTTAATAAAAATATTAGCTACAAAATACTCATCTTCCTATTTTTCAAATCAAATGACATTTTTATTTTACCTTTTTTTAAAAAAAATGAATACAACTTGAATGAATAAATTACACATGTATTTTCTTTATAAAAACATATTGAAATTACAAAGAAAGTTTCAATATGTTTTCAAGATATCTTGAGCCTTCACAACAAGGTTTCATAGTCTTTTGTTACAATCTTAAAACATTACAAATACCTTCTTAAGAAAGAGAAAAAATGATAGTTTAGACATTAATCTTTTTTTCTCAATAATCTCTTTACCCAAACTAAAACCCTCCAAGGATCCTTTGGCTCCAATATTTCTTCTACAACCTTTTCAAGAATAGGAATTATAAGTCATTCCAATAGGATAAGTAAAGCTCTCCACCCTACCAACATGACATCATTAGGCCATTTCAAGACCCTAGCCATCTCTTGAGTTGAGAGAACCTTTCAAAACCTATTTCACTCCAAACTGCCCACTCATATTTAACAACAACAATATCGCCACAATGCCCATAAAACCCACTAATGTTTCCCAAATCATTTTTGTGTGATGATAAAAGAGTTTTAGTTTGTTTGTGAGTTGGAAACATTAGTAGATTTTACGGGAATTGTGGTGATATTTCAAGAGAAAACGTCATTTTCTTTGTATACCAATTTCAAGAGAAATTTCTACACATCTATGCAACAACCAACAATTTTCTTTGTATACCAATTTTAAGAGAAATTTCTACACATCTATGCAACAGGAAATGATAAAAATGAAGGTAGGGAGGACTCATTTCTCTACACCATTTGAAGGGATGAAGCCTCCCTAAGAACTTGTACTCCCACAATCTAACTATGCCAAAACCTCCTTTGTTTTTCTCCCAAAACACAAGTATGAAGAAGAAGAAATAATAATGAACTCCTGCAAAACATCTCCCAAAAAAAAACCAAGTAAAAAAGAAGAAGCACCCTTTCCCATTCTTCCAATGGGATGTTAATAGGGATCCCAATTTTGGATCCCTTGAATGAGAGAGTGACAAGTGTCCCTCTCTCATTCATTCCTCAAGCTTATTTTCCCACATGTGTTCACACTTGAGTTTGATATTTTTGGGGAGATGAGAGGGTTTGGAGTGTGCTTCACTCCAACAAGAAAGTCCTCTCACCATTAAGAGGAGGTGGGTAAAATTTTAACACTCTACCCCTTGAGTCCTTTCTCGTAAATGAGTTTGGAAGACTCAACACTCTACCCTTTTTCCCAAGACTCAAAAATCCACCACTCTTCCTCAAGAGAAATTATGCGGGGTCAAGATATGACCTTAAATGATCCCCCAACCCTTAGGTACTTACCCTAGTGTCCTAAAAAACATGATTATACCTTAAAATATTTTTTTTAAATCCTCTTAAAATCCCTTTAAAGAGTGAATCTGAATTTTATACTTAATTGAGACTCTCATCCCTTAATACCACTTACACTACCTAATAACATGAATTCACAAATAATTAAAAAACAAAACACAAACCACACATAATTCATAATCATTATCCCCATAACCCCAATTACACATGACCCATAGTCCTTAGTGTTAAATAGGCGCAAGACAACTGAGAGGGGAGGTGAATCAGTTGTCACACAAATTTAAACTTAAAACTTTATCACTTATTAAATCTTCAACCACACTATTCTGTTATTAAACATGAGCACAAAACATAGATAATAGAAAGTAAATCAACATAATGAACACTAGATTTTTATGTGGAAAACCCAATAAGGGAAAAACCATGTGAGGGTTAACTCACAATATAAAGATTATAAACTGAATACAAAGGCTCACTGCCCAAAAGAGGACTTACTATCCAAGTACAAAGGCTGACTTCCTACAAAGTACTCATTGTCCAACAGGGAGGCACACTACCTATAGATACAAAAGAGAACAAAGGATCCACCACAACAATTAAAGCACATTCACAGGATTACATAAATCTTTAGTTCACTACCTTCAGCACACTGAAAAACTATTCTCACAACTCACTCACACACACTTCTTCTCTTATGATTTGTGAAACACTTTCGTCACTTTGCATCACACTATCATACAATTCTTCACAAATCACCTTGATTTTATACCGTTCACAACCCTAGAAACATTTACCAAGGTTAGCCACAATACATTGTTTCATAAATTCAAAATAGGTCAGAAACTCTAAATTCCCGCGGTGGAAAGGAATAAGAGTGGACCAATAAAAACATAAAAATAATATTTTTGAATCTTCTACACGCTTCCTCAATTTAAATTTTATTCTTCAAATGAAGTGTAAGCACTGGGTCAACCAAACCTAATGAAAACACAAATTCTCAATGATGCACACACTTCCCAACACGAAGATGACATGCGGATGATGCAACATGCTTTATTATGCATGAGAATACATCTGAGAGTCTTCCAAATACATCTGTAGCAAAAAAAAGCTTCAAACACTAAACACTTTTCACCAAACAATCCAGATTGTGCAAACACACATAGAAATACTAAAACATGATTTCCCGATCACCAAACTCTAAACCTTTTTACTAGAGAATAAGAAAGACCTTCAAAAGACATCTCCCAAATCTGCACGATCTAAAACAAAACAGTGAAGAAATTAGGAGCAAATATATTTCTCCTATTCCACAAAACACTGACACTGTCGGTAGAACACATATACCAGTGGAGACAACTTCTACGTACTATCTCACCAGAAACTGGAACTCAGACTATATCACAATCAGACCACCATCAACACAC